>JAJOZX010008976.1:0-27500 GCA_023014485.1 Bathynomus jamesi | reverse complement strand
AATTTTAGAATCCCTTTTCATTAAAGCATTGTCCCCTAGTCTGAATGTGACTCATCGTCCGTCCCTCTCAAATTGCTATGATCCCTCCTCCTTCCCCAATTCCTTATAATCCCTCCTTCCCCTATCTCCCTCGCCATCTTTCGTGTTTCCCGTTCCTTGCCTCTGCCTCGCCTCTGCTCAAATTAGTCGGCCTCGGATACTGCTGTGTAAGGTAGATAGCTCCATTGTTCCAGTGTACTATTGGTAATTTTTCCAGTGTATTAATTTCACATTTACTACATGTATTTAAAAATAACTTCTTAATTTTTATATGTAAATCTGTATAACTTAGAATTAACCCTCTTTTCTCAGTCTTTTAAAATTTGTCTTTACGAATAGGTTATAGAAATTTTTGTTTTGTTTTTCATTCAATATTGATTTTAATTTCACATTGTTATTAAACAGCCTGAAGATGAGCGTATTGCTCGAAACGTTGCGCAATAAAGAAGACTTTTTAGGGCATTTACATTTCTCTTGTCATTGGATTTCTCCTAAATATTAAATTGAAGCTCTGTAGAAGCAACCCGCATAATTATATATTATATATATATATTATTTATATATATATATATTATTTATATATATATATATATATATATATATATATATATATATATTATTTTTATATATATATATATATTATTTATATATATATATATATATATATATATATATATATATATATATTATATATTTTATATATATATATATATTTTATATATATATTTATATATATATATATGTAAAATGAACCATAAAATTCCATATTCCTATATTATCTTATCCTTCATGTAATTCTTGTATTCATTTATATAGTCTCTGTATCCATTGTAAGAAAAAGTACCATTTTAAAAATTCATGTGTTATATGGTTCATGTATAATCTTATATATTTAACTTTATATAATGCCTATACTCATATGTATGTACGTGTGTGTATTCATTTTTACATAAGGACCAAAATCGCCCAACGCGAGTTTGGATAAAATATTTGATTCGCTTTCTACTTTGCTAAATAATTGGTGACCTGTTGTTTTTAAATCTCATAATCATTTTTTTAGATTTCGCTTAATAAGGAATCCTGTTAAGCTTTGCAATGTTCATTTGTATACACTCCTTTCGTTATAAACAATGAGATCATGTCTTGCCTAAGCATTAAAATTGTACATCTTAAACCTTAAAATTTCACTCATATGCATATTTTAGTGTAAAGATGCATAGTCCGATTTCCACTTTAGTTAACTTGGCAGATCATGATAACATCAGATCTGAAAAGTCGCGGTTTAAGATAAAAATATAGTTTCGTCTTCAAATATTTGTTTACTCGTTCAAGCCTTACCACAGCTAAAAAAATTTACTTATTTTCAAATATTGTGCAAAAATATACAGCCTTCTTAGCATTTAATAATAATAATGTTAGCAGTTTTTGGGTATATAAACCCATTAAAAATTAATCCATTGGCATTCAGAAGCTAATTCAGAGCTGAGCAGTGAGCACTACCTGTATCTTTTAGCAGTAAAGTTACAAGTGAAGAAACTTTTTATTGTCCCCTTCGAGCCTTGCTCTCTTCAGAAAAACTTAGAGAACTTTCCGGATCCGAGCCACTATAGAAGAACTCGGAGAGTAACATAGAAGAAAAACCACTTCAAGTCACACATCCGTTGCTTGCCTCCTAAACCAGAACCCCCGTCAATCCGAACCACCCCAGGGCCATAGACGGAGGGGTTAACAACTGGCGACCCTTTAACCAGGATCTTCACGACTCCAGGATTCTTCCAGTCTTCCAGACCCTGGAACCAGAACCAACACCCAGTTGACCGGCGTGTCACGACTTCTAGTTCGTCACATCCACCCAGTTGACCGGCGTGTCACGACTTCTAGTTCGTCACATCCACCCAGTTGACCGGCGTGTCACGACTTCTAGTTCGTCACATCCACCCAGTTGACCGGCGTGTCACGACTTCTAGTTCGTCACATCCACCCAGTTGACCGGCGTGTCACGACTTCTAGTTCGTCACATCCACCCAGTTGACCGGCGTGTCACGACTTCTAGTTCGTCACATCCACCCGTGAACCGGTGCGTTACGACTCCAAGTTCTTCACGCCTACTTTTCATCTAGGAACAAGTGGCCAGCCAGACACGTCTTCAGGACACACCTCAAAGGATTTCGCCGTAGGAATCTTGTTAAGTACAAAACTCTTTTTTAAAATAATTTCTAAACATTTGAAAAGTCATTATTATTAACAATTAATATTTAGTATTGAGCCAGAATTAACAAAAAACACAGTGAACACTCAGACACCAGTGATACACTTTTTATTGAAAACAGTATTGTCACAGTTATTTTCACAGTTATTTTTACTATTCTAGTTAGTATAGTATAATTTTATTTAATGTACCAAACATAGTATTACCATACCATCACGTACATTTGAGTGAAATTTTGTTTACATTTTTTTTTTGTTTGCAATCTTTTCAAATTTTCCCCGAGTTAGGCAAATTGTTGTGCATTATTTTTTTTAGATAGTGTAGTTAGGAAAACCCCTTAAGTGATCATTCCATGAATTAAGATCGGTCAAGCAGACCTAATTAGAACATTAATAAGTACCTTCACATATGAGCGATTCAGACGGTGCGCTTTCTGACATCGAAGAATTACCTACACCCATTTTTCCACCTACCCCGCGCCCTTCAAACATATTCCCAAACACACAAGTCAGTATGTCTCAGTCTCAAACCCCCGCCCCAGCATATATTAACTTAGGCAGATTAGTAAATCTTCCTCATACTGTTTTAATTTTTAAGGGGACCATAGATAATCGTTTTGTTGAACCGCGCGTAAGACCTTGGGTTGAGTCTTTAGAGCAACATTTCTTACGCGAGAATATTACCGATGATGATATAAAAATCAGAGAAGCAAAAAGATTTATTGACCCTAAAGAGGGAAATGCCCATGACACAGTCACTTACGTCCCATCAATTAGCGAAGCTATAACATGGGACGATTTTAAACAAAACCTATTAGAATTTTTTAAAGAAATAACCCTTGCACAACCCTTAGCCACATTAGAAGCAGTCTTCCAAGCTAAATGGAAGAAAGAGGAACACGAGGATTTAAACAATTTTATTACACGTACACACAAACTTGTAGGAGAAGCCCTCCGGGCCGCAGAAAATGCATGTGGCATAACTTTTACTTCGAAACAAAGAAATCTAATAGTAGCCACAACCATTTACCAAAACTTACCCGGAGCGCCTAAAAAAAAGTTTCAGGAGTTTTTAAATGTTGACAAACCTGTCAGTGTAGCCATAAACAAAACACGGGAACATCACCCCGATTTAGCAAACCAAACCTACCGAAAGGGTAGAGAAACCCCTGTACAGTATATTCAGCAGCAGCCACAACACCAATACCAACAGCAACAACAACAACAATATAAACCAAGGCAAATACAGGGAACACCCCAGAAACAAGCCCCCCAAACCCAGAATACACGCCCTCCTCCACAGTGTTTTAACTGTGATAGTTTCGGGCATATGATAAGTCAATGTAATTACCCCTCGTATTGCTCCCACTGTCACGAACATGGTCATCGCCGTGGCGATCGCCAAAAGTGTGCTGATAAAGCCCCTGCAGGGTATAGACCCCACTTTCAGAAACCAAACCAACCACGTCCCCAAAACGTATCCCAAAAGTCAACCAATCCCCAGAAACCAGTCCATTCCCAGCCTCAGTCGAACTACCAACCCAATAAATCACGACCACAGGGTCACCCACACTCTTACCCCATGTATAAACCCCAATACAACCAGCAAGGTCAACTAGTTCGGTACGTAGAAGTACCCGGGGAGGAATCATTTTCCCCAGAGAACAGTTTTCAAGAACACCCTTCAGCGTATGATATCCCCGTAGAATATGATCCAGGTCCTCCCATAGAAGACCATGTGAGCCCTTTTTTAGACCCTACATTGGAGGCAGCAGTTCAACCTCCTCCCTCCTAAATTACAGTAGTAAGCCCAGATACGCACACAAACTCCCCATCAGGATAATAGGTGCGGACCTCTTAGATTTAATAATAAATTGTAGTACGGATAACCAAGATTTAACTGCTCTCCTAGATACAGGAGCACACGCGACGTTAATTAAGAAACAATGCGTAGATGAATTACTAGAGAGTACAAATTATAAATATGAACTTAAGGCACCATCCTGCCAACTTAGAGGAGTTACGGGCACACCCATACCCACATACGGAGAAATTGAGTTATATTTAGAAATTGGAAACGCGGTATACCCCGCGAAATGTTGTATAGTGGACACAGTCGCCACCTTTCAGACAGACATCCTACTAGGGATGGATTTTTTTAACCGGAATCAATGGGAGATTTACCCAGCCGGAAAGTTAGTAAAGTGTCGAAATAGGACACACCATCTCCGCGAGGATGACAGACAACTTAATGCTAATAGACTTAGCTCAGTTCAGATTTCCGAAAGAAATAGGAAACCCCCTCTACTTGATAGCAGATCAAGTCGGCCGGTTGCATCCAGAGGGACAACCGCTCCAGAAATCAGACCCCAGGGTAATCAGTTCCAGTTGTTGAATCCAGTTGGATCAACCCAGGCAGTTTCCAGACAGTCAGTTTCCAGACAGTCAGTTTCCAGTCAGTCAGTTTCCAGTCAGTCAGTTTCCAGTCAGTCAGCTTCCAGTCAGTCAGTTTCCAGTCAGTCAGTTTCCAGTCAGTCAGTTTCCAGTCAGCCAGTTTCCAGTCAGCCAGTTTCCAGTCAGTCAGTTTCCAGTCAGCCAGCTTCCAGTCAGCCAGTTTCCAGTCAGTCAGTTTCCAGTCAGCCAGCTTCAGTTCAGCCAATAAGGCAAATTTTAGTCGCCGAACCAGAATCAGATTCACAATTTTTCATATGCCCTACCGAGCATATAACAGTAGCACCTTATGAGAAGATTTGTTTCCTAGCAAAAGTAGTTAACAGTCAAGGAAAATTATTAGAGTCAGAGCGTACTCTGATTACAGAGAAAAGTAATTTCAAAAGAGATGTTCTTATTGCCCAAGTCCTTAGTCAGAGTCAGAATTCAGCTATCCCTGTTGTTTGTTTAAACAAAGGAGAAAGTCCTATAGAATTAACTTCAAATCAGAAAATAGGAACTGTTTCCACAGTAGAAATAGATTCAGATTTCCCCATCAGTACGATAAATCGTGTTTCCAGTTCCTTAGAATTAAAGCCTTCAATATTAAAAGAAGAATATAAGAAATGTCTGAAGCACTCCCTTCAGGAGTCACCAGCTTTACAGGATCCCAAACTAATGGAATCACTTCTCGATTTCCTGATAAGAAATAAAGATGTGATTGCCCTAACCGGAGATCCTCTGGGCCGAACTAATTTGGTCCCTTTTGAAATCAAGTTGGAACCCAATTCCAAACCCATTTTCATTCCTCCCTATCGGGTTCCACATTCTCAGTTAGTCACTATTGAGGAACACATCAAGGACATGTTGGAGCAGGATGTCATTCAGCCTTCAGCTAGTCCCTGGTCCGCTCCTATGATTCTCGTCTCCAAAAAGGACGGAACATCTCGCCCTTGTATAGATTTTAGACGCCTGAATAACATTACCATCCCAGACCGTTTCCCGATTCCAAACATGCAGGAAACAATTCTGAACGTAGGGAAAGCGAACTTTTTTTCATCCCTCGATTTAGCATCAGGTTATTGGCAAATGGAGGTCAGTCCCGAATCTCGGGCATTGACTGCTTTCTCCACTAACCGAGGCCATTACGAATTCCAGGTTTTACCTTTCGGAGTCCGAAATGGGCCTGCTAATTTCTCTAGGTTGATGAATATAGTCCTTTCCGACCTATTAGGTGTCGAAGCTCTCGTGTATCTTGACGATATTATCGTCTATAGTTCGGACATAAAAACACACTTTCAACGCCTTCATAATGTGCTATCACACTTGAGAAAAGCACACCTTAAACTGAAGCTTGCAAAGTGCAATTTTTTACAAGAATCCCTGGTATACCTAGGATTCCTACTCTCGTCCACAGGAATTAAACCTGATCCAGCCAAACTCGAAGCCCTGGAAAGGTACCCTGTACCCAAGACCATCGACGACGCCCGTGCATTTATTGGTTTTGTCGGATTCTATCGGAACTTTATCCCCCAATTTTCGAATATTGCTAAACCCATTACTAATTTGTTCCAGAAAAATTCGAAATTTAACTGGGAATCCGATCACCAACATGCCTTTGAAACTTTAATTAATAAACTAACCTGTCATCCCATTTTACAATATCCTGATTACACAAGACCCTTCATCATAGCCACAGATGCTTCCTCCTATGGACTAGGAGCCGTCCTGTTACAGGACGTAGACGGTGTGGAATTACCCATTGCTTATGCCAGTCAACTTCTCTCTGCACCTCAACGGAATTATTCCACTACGGACCGAGAGGCCCTAGCGGTATATTGGGCTTTGAAAAAATTCCGAAATATCGTCTATGGCTACGATGTAACCATCAAGACTGATCATAAGCCACTCACGTACCTCTTCAAGGACAAGCTACTTGAAGGACGATTGAGTAGATGGGCTCTGTTGATTCAGGATTTTGCAGCGAAAATCGTATACAAACCGGGAAAACTGCAAGTTATTCCAGACGGATTGTCGAGACTCAAGCCCGACGCCCGAGTGAATAAAATAGGACTTCTTCCTGTGTTCGACTACGAGTGTCTGCAATACTCCCAACAACAGGACCAACACACCCAAAACCTTCGGGCGCGCCTGGAACAAAAGGAACCATCGAAGGTAAAAGAACAGTACAACCTCAAAGATGGGCTCGTACATTTCAGGAACGAAGATGGAAACGACCTCGTGGAGATACCAAAGGATCTCGTTGATATAGCCATTGGACTTTGTCACGACTCACCTTTTTATGGACACATGGGGCCGGATCGCACCATCAAAAGTCTTTTGGAGCGATACCATTTTCCCGAGATGAACAGAACGGTACATGAATACATCGCCGAATGTCCGTCGTGTTTAAAGCATAAGGGCAACGTACCATCCACCGCTCCAATGCATAAATATCCAGTATGCCAGAGGCCCTGGCAAAGAACTGGAATGGATATACTGGGACCATTTCCCAAAACATCAAAGGGAAATCAGTACATCATTGTGTTTACGGACCACTTCTCGCGTTACAGCGAAGTAGCCGCCATTCCAGACCAGACCTCGGAAACTGTGGCAAGAGCCCTAGTGGAACGCGTCATCCAAAACCATACCACTCCTTCCATCCTAATCTCGGATAACGCCCGTAGTTTCACTTCCAAACTGTTCGAGTCACTCTGTAACATGTGTAGAATTAAAAATACACACATTGTGGCATACCACCCGCAGGCAAACGGCTTAGTGGAAAGGCACAATCGAAAGATCTTGGAAGCCCTGCGCCACGTTGTCGATGCATCCTCCCGTACATGGGATGATTCCCTTCCCATGGTACAAACAGCCATCAACAATGGCTATAATGTGTCCATCGGGGACACCCCTCATTTCGTTCTATATCACTACGACAAGCGTCTACCTTTTGATTTGCCCGACCAAACCGACCCGGCAGTCCTAACATCTTCCGAAATGGCAGAAGCAAATCAGCAACTAGCTGAACGATCTTTCAAGATTTTTGACATAATCCGCTATGCCCTCGACCAACGAAACCAACAGATGGAGCAAGAGCAACATAGGCGTCATCCCCGTCAACGGACTATAATCGTGGTATGCGATGTTATCTGAAGAGCGTGAAACCGCCAGGGGCTCATCGCAAATTATACCCAAAATGGGATGGCCCATATAGGATTATGAAAGACCTCGGAAAAAATCGTTATGAAATCCTCGACCTCCGGGATCATTCCAAACTAAAGATCATTCACGCTGACAATTTGAAGATAGCTTCCGACAACACCTTCCCAAAAAACAGCTGCCAGGCGTTCGAGCCGCCTATCCTTCAAAAGGTCAAGATATTAACAAATCGGGCAGGGATCAAAAAACTGAAGTAGTCACCGCGGGAACCGCTACCCATGACGAAGATTGGTACCTCGTAATACCACCATTACTCGAGGCAATCTCTGAACAAGAGGAGGCCCCAGAGCCAAGCGTCCCATCGGACCCAGACCCTGGAGAAACCCCTTCGAGAGATCACTCAGTGGAACTCCACCATCTCCTCCAACTCCACCATCTCCTCTGTCACCACCCTCGCCGATTGATGATCGACGCACGGACCCGACATACCGCCCGCAAATGCATCACCCACGTGAACTAGAACCTTCACATAAGAAACGAACCCGCTCAGAATCCGAGCTCAACGGTCGACCCCCATTGCCACCAAAACGAGGCCGACCCCTTCGCCCACCAACACAAGTATCCACACAAGTATCCCACAACTACCCCCAGCTCCGTATAACTTAAGGCGTAGAAATGAATAAAATTGTCCCCCTTATAATTTTCCAAATTATTTACTCTTGTAGACCTAGCATTAAAATTTCTACCGGAGTTGTTATAGAAAAACTTGCAGAAGGTAAATTTTTATTGAAAGGGCATGCAGACCTTTATATAAATTTGCAACCCCCTGCTAGAATTAAAATCAATCTCCTTCAGATACAAACCCAATTAGAAACGTTTGAAAGTAAAGTCCAAAATTCTTTCCAAGGAAAAGATCAGATAGTCGCGTTCTGTTAGAAAATACCCTCGAAAATATTCAAACTACAGCACGCGCCCTATCAGAAATATTAGCCTTACCATGGATACAAACTGAAACCAAAAATTCCGAAAACTTTAACCAAAGAAGTAAAAGGGGACTGATAGATATAGGAGGGAAACTGTTCAAAGGTTTATTCGGATTAGCAACCGAAGAAGATATTAAAAGAGTTGAACTTAAATTGAATCTCTTCGCTCGGAATCGACAATATAATGGACACATGTTAGAACAAACTATTAGGTCATTACACGAAAACAATCGCTTCCTTCACTCCCTTTCGGACAGATTCACATACCTTGAATCCATGTTAGCTCAATACAAAGAACACAAACGATATCTAGAATTAATAGAAATAATGAACATACAAGTAACCCTAATCGATAAATACTTACAACGAATAACTACGATTCATTCCAAGGTTTTGCGTGCAACCCAGCTAGCCCATGGAAAAATCACTCTTTCCACCCTAATACCATGGGAAATACTCCAGTCCTTGATTCACACCGCCCAGTCACAATTAAAATTATCACCCATATTCCCACTCAACCACACTAATTACCCTCAATTTCTAGAATACACCTGGACTGTACATGGACCACGCCCCTACACATACCTCATAATTATACCATTTTTCGATTTCCTCACTTATGACGTATATAATTTCACCCTTTCCCAACACCCTACCAAAATAACTCTAATGTCTATCGATTGTATTTACCCACCGTACCACCTTACCTTTTCCTCACCAAAGATCTATCAGCTTATTCTATGATGTCAGATAGCGACGTCCGGCATTGCCGATTCCCGCAACCAAATAAACAACTCATCTGCCCTCCACTCAAACCAGTTATTCTTCCAACTATGGGACATCTGGGTTTCCTTCGCGAACAGGACTGCCGCTACCCTCGAGTGTCCATCAAATTATTCCCTCATTACAATCCCTATGATTATTCGGCTACCAATTGGTTGCTCCTTGCGTTCAAAAGCCCTCCAAATATACAACCCGTATAAGGTTACCCTTAATAACTCATACCCATTTCCGTCGCAAATTAAATTTAAACCCGTCATAGAGATCTTAAATCTCTCCATAAAACCTGTAACCATCCTACCCGAACTGCATGCCCCTGAATGGAATGATCAATTGAGCCGGTTTAAAATTTCGGATGATAACCAAAACAACCTCTTACAAATACTACAACCGGTAACCATTTTCTCAACATCTGCCGTTAGTATCATTATTGTGTGTGCTATTATCCTCGGTATATTTGTGATGAAAAGATCATTCTGGGAACAAAGAAAACCCAGTGACACGGAACATGAAACTATTTATGCACGACCAAGAGTGCGTACCCAGACCACGTGAACTAGACTTAACCACCCGACTTATGTTGTATATATAAATCTGTATTATAAAACCAATAGTTATCATCTAGTTAGCCTTAGTTAGGATGTTACGTTATTATATTAATATCATTCTAGAGGGAAGAGCCCTGTAAAAATGAACCATAAATAATTCCCATATTCCTATATTATCTTATCCTTCATGTAATTCTTGTATTCATTTATATAGTCTCTGTATCCATTGTAAGAAAAAGTATCCATTTTAAAAATTCATGTGTTATATGGTTCATGTATAATCTTATATATTTAACTTTATATAATGCCTATACTCATATGTATGTACGTGTGTGTATTCATTTTTACATAAGGACCAAAATCGCCCAACGCGAGTTTGGATAAAATATTTGATTCGCTTTCTACTTTGCTAAATAATTGGTGACCTGTTGTTTTTTAAAATCTCATAATCATTTTTTTAGATTTCGCTTAATAAGGAATCCTGTTAAGCTTTGCAATGTTCACATTTTGTATACACTCTCTTTCGTTATAAACAATGAGATCATGTCTTGCCTAAGCATTAAAATTGTACATCTTAAACCTTAAAATTTCACTCATATGCATATTTTAGTGTAAAGATGCATAGTCCGATTTCCACTTTTAGTTAACTTGGCAGATCATGATAACATCAGATCTGAAAAGTCGCGGTTTAAGATAAAAATATGGTTTCGTCTTCAAATATTTTGTTTACTCGTTCAAGCCTTACCACAGCTAAAAAATTTACTTATTTTAAATATTGTGCAAAAATAATACAGCCTTCTTAGCATTTAATAATAATAATGTTAGCAGTTTTTGGGTATATAAACCCATTAAAATTATCCATTGCATTCAGAAGCTAATTCAGAGGCTGAGCACTACCTGTATTTTAGCAGTAAAGTTACATTGAAGAAACTTTTTATTGTCCCCTTCGAGCCTTGCTCTCTTCAGAAAAACTTAGAAAACTTTCCGGATACGCTATAAGAAGAATCCGGAACCTTCAGCATTTAGATTGCAAATCTACCAGAGTCCTCCGAGCCACTATAGAAGAACTCGGAGAGTAACATAGAAGAAAAACCACTTCAAGTCACACATCCGTTGCTTGCCTCCTAAACCAGAACCCCCGTCAATCCGAACCACCCCAGGGCCATAGACGGAGGGGTTAACATACATATGAAAATTATTTCACGAAAGTAACACGTGAAAAATATTTATGATGAATAAAACCACGAAGGAAAGGAAACACAGAATGGTGCTCAAGCGCTTTCGTCTAATGACATCCTCAGGAACACTGAAGTACGTAAAGAGTTACAGCCTATATATAGGTTACAGAAAAAAAAATATATATATCTATACAATAAACGGAGAAGTAAAAATAAAAATTAAACATTAAAGGATTGTGGGAGGAGCATACAAATTTGTAAGGAAAAACTACCGATTTTTAGCACAAGATCAAATGAATTGTTTCCAACCAATGTTATAGATAATTTAAAAAAAAAAAATACAAATTTATACTGGAAATCTGCCCAGGTTTTAGCACTCTGCCCTTCTTGTTTAAGTTCGATATATATAAAAATAAATTGAAAAATAAAAGTTATTAGAGTAGCGTACAAGTTTACCAAAGATTTAGCGTTCTACCCTTCTTATCTAAATCTGTTCTGAAGGAATTCAAAACAACAGGATCGAGTTGAAAAAGACCTTTGCTTATGTTGAAGTTATTTGTAAGATGGATAATGGCAGACTCAAGAATATTTCTATTAACAATGTTGCTAGAGTGAAATAAAACTGAAGCATTATTCCAATCAATACAGTGGGATAACTCTGACAAATGGACAAAAAGGGGACTGGACGACTGTCCTCTTCTAACGGAATATTGATGCTGTTTTATACATGTGTGCAAATCCTTTCCCGTCTGACCTATGTAAAAGGAATCACATTGTTTACAACCAATTTTATAGATAATGCCTGAATTATTGGTAGGGCTATTTTTTACTATGATATTTTTCACAATATTGTTATATGAAAATACTACATTAATATCCAAAAGTTTAAGTACATTAGCAATGCCTAAAAAGCCGGGAAAAATGGTAGTACTAAAATATTCTTTGACAAAGTACGAGTGTTATTATTCACGCGATAGAAAGTTCGTTTTGCCTTGTTGAGACAAGATTCCATAAACGCAGATGGATAACACAGATCACTTCCAATACCGTTGATTTTTCCAATTCGGCATCGATGTATTCCGGACTGGCGATCCTAAGGGCGCGGAGAAACATTGAAGAAAAAATGGCCTTCTTAGTGGGGGTCATGGGGGTCATGTCCCGAGTAAAAGTGTACGTAGGACAAATTGTTTGTTTTTTCCGATAGATACTAAACTTAAAACCTGGGCTTTCCCAGTCATCAAATCATTTAATAGTGGCTTGAAACGCATTCTCAAAGATCATAAGGACTTAATTCCGCTTTTCATGTGCACTTCACCTTCTCTGCCCTAACTTTACGGTCTTATTAAAACCCACAAACCTGGCAACCCTATGCGCCCTATTATTAGCTCGGTGGGCTCTATTACCTATAAACTCTCCAAATGGCTTGTCAAAGTCTTGTCTCCCATTCTCGGAACTATCTCTGATTCACATGTAAAAAATTCCATGGATCTTACTGAAAAATTGAATAATGCACGTACTGAAACCAACGATAGATTGATCAGTTTTGAAGTTTGTTCATTGTTTACAAAAGTGCCGATTGACGATATGCTTGACTTTCTCTCCCGAGAATTACATAAGTATGACCTGCCACTGCCTTCACACATTGTTTTGGAACTTATTAAGCTTTGCATCAAAGACTGTAAATTCACTTTCAATAACGAGTATTATCAACAAGTTTTTGGGATGGCCATGGCCAACCCCTTGTCGCCCCTCCTCTCCAATATTAATATGGAGTTTTTCGAAATTACTTACATTCCGAGAATTCTGGGGGTTGGCATCCCTTGGTTGCGGTACGTCGACGATATTTTGTGTATCTGGCCCATGAATCGTGACCTGGATAACTTCCTCCTTCAGTTAAATGATCAAGTCCCCTCCATTAAGTTTACTTTAGAAGTGGAACAAGACAACTCAATCCCGTTTTTGGATGTGCGTGTACATAGGGAAAGCCCAGGTTTTAAGTTTAGTATCTATCGGAAAAAACAAACAATTTGTCCTACGTACACTTTTACTCGGGACATGACACCCCCACTAAGAAGGCCATTTTTTCTTCAATGTTTCTCCGCGCCCTTAGGATCGCCAGTCCGGAATACATCGATGCCGAATTGGAAAAAATCAACGGTATTGTAAGTGATCTGTGTTATCCACCTACGTTTATGGAATCTTGTCTCAACAAGGCAAAACGAACTTTCTATCGTGTGAATAATAATACTAGTACTTTGTCAAAGAATATTTTAGTACTTCCATTTTTCCCGGACTTTTTAGGCATTGCTAATGTACTTAAACTTTTGGATATTAATGTAGTATTTTCATATAACAATATTGTGAAAAATATCATAGTAAAAAATAGCCCTACCAATAATTCAGGCATTATCTATAAAATTGGTTGTAAACAATGTGATTCCTTTTACATAGGTTAGACGGGAAAGGATTTGCACACATGTATAAAACAGCATCAATATTCCGTTAGAAGAGGACAGTCGTCCAGTGCCCTTTTTGTCCATTTGTCAGAGTTATCCCACTGTATTGATTGGAATAATGCTTCAGTTTTATTTCACTCTAGCAACACTGTTAATAGAAATATTCTTGAGTCTGCCATTATCCAACTTACAAATAACTTCAACATAAGCAAAGGTCTTTTTCAACTCGATCCTGTTGTTTTGAATTCCTTCAGAACAGATTTAGATAAGAAGGGTAAATCTTTGGTAAACTTGTACGCTACTCTAATAACTTTTATTTTTCAATTTATTTTTATATATATCGAACTTAAACAAGAAGGGCAGAGTGCTAAAACCTGTGCAGATTTCCAGTATAAATTTTTTTTTTTTAAATTATGTATAACATTGGTTGGAAACAATTAATTTGATCTTGTGCTAAAAATCGGCTGCTTACAAATTTGTATGCTCCTCCCACAATCCTTTAATGTTTAATTTTTATTTTTACTGCTTCGTTTATTGTATATATTTTTTTTTTTTCTGTAACCTGTATATAGGCTGTAACTTTTTATGTACTTTAGTGTTCCTGAGGATGTCATTAGACGAAAGCGCTTGAGCACCATTCTGTGTTTCCTTTCCTTCGTGGTTTTATTCATCATATATATATGTATATAAATACTGTAAATATTATGCAGGAAGGAGGGGCCAAAGGTGAATGCCCCCATGCCTCGAAAATGCCGCCTTCGCCCATAGAATGAGAAGGAGAGAGACAAAATCAAGGTCCAGAGTTCACGAAATGCCTGTACAGTGTACACTGCGTTTGAAAGATAGGGGAGTCTGGTTAATATACATATTTTAATGTAAGAAATAAAAAGAAAATTACTGTACACAGTATTAAAAAAAAACATGCTGCTTCTTGTTATGTATTAATAATGAAATTTATTATATCATGAATATATATATGAAAATGCAAATGAAAATGAAAAGGTTTATTGGCAGACTATAGTCCATATGACAAATATTATTAATACAATGACAGTTCACATACTAAGGATAGAAATATATACAGTTGATTAGAAATAATACAGTAATGTCGAAGTTAAGTGGCGCTACACACAGACGTTTTCGTACCAAGAATTCAATAGCTTAGAGGATAAACGGCAGGACTCATGGATAGTTTGGATAATCGGGTTGGTTGATGTTTTAATTCTTTGCATTAGACTGTACTGAGCACGTCTTCTTACCTCTGGGAAGCTCGGAACATTGCGGGCAGCAAACATTTGCGAAGATGAGCGTCTCGGGGCTAATTTATACAACAGTCTAAAAGACCTGTTGTACAGCAAATTTAGAGTTCTGCCAAAACCATTTTATATTTCACCCAGAATTGTTGTCCGTATATATATATATATATATATATATATATATATATATATATATATATATATATATATATATATAGTATATTACTGCAGAAAGTACAAAAGAGAGTATCTTTAGCTTCACTTGTACAGAACCGAAAGTTCCTTATAGTCATTTTCGCTTCAGTACAAAGGCTTCAAAATTGTTTTCTTATATCCGAGTCATCACTGAAGGAGCTGGTAGTATGATAATAAAAAACCAATCTAATAGACAGAGTTTATTTCCACAACAGTTTAGATGCCCACTGGCATCCTCTTCGGGTGGATACAGAAAAACGAACGTGGAACCTTCGTTTTTCTGTATCCACCCGAAGAGGATGCCAGTGGGCATCGAAACTGTTGTGGAAATAAACTCTGTCTATTAGAGTGGGTTTTTATTATCATATTTTGTCTTTCACGTAGAAAAGTGAAGCTTTTTGCATGAGCTGGTAATAGTTTGACCCAAATAATTAAACTCTTGTACTGCCTCAGTTACTTCACCTTTTAAGATGAAATTGCATAACCTTAGTTTTTGCAACACTGAAAAAATATCATGTTTCTGCGAATATACATTTCGCAGACTTTGAGGAGCCGATCCAGACCTTTAACAGAGGGACTTATTAACACCACATCATCGGCATAAACTAAGTTATTTATCCTTGTGTTATCTATACAACATCCAACTGTTGCCTCATTAAGTGAAGCAGTTAATCCATCAATATACACATTAAACAGCAGAGGGGAGAGCAAGGAGCCTTGTCTCAACCCTCAAGAGGAGCCAAAACATTCGGATAGTAAATTGCCCTACCTAACGGTAAAAGATTGGTGGGAATACCAAAATTTCAATAAATTTGATATGTACATGGGAACCTTCCTGTCTTCTAGTTTATTAAATAAAATGTTGTAGTTTACTGTATCATATGCCTTACTTATATCTAGGAAACAGCTATAAATAGTTGAATTACTGTCAATGTATTTAGATATTGTTTCTTTAAGTACATAGATACACAGGTCAGTTGAGTGGGACCGTTTAAAGCCAAACTGATTACATGCCCATAGGAAATCATTTAATCGGAGTAACAAGAGTTTTTCTAGTAGTTTCGAGAAGCAGGAAGCGACAGCAATAGGCCTGTAATTATTGCTGGACAGAATATCTCCGTACTTATTTTTGACCAGGGGCAAGATATATACCCTCATGAACTCTGCAGGGATATATGGCTATGAGCAAGCATGGCTGATAAGAGCAATGATATATGCAGACATACTACGTCAGTGGCATATTTTAAGTGCTCATTCGATAGGTCATCTACCCCTGACGCAGAACCAGTCTTTAACTCTTTAATTAACCTCTTTACTTCAGGAACTGATATCAAAGTATTTTCCCTTGTCTCCCCCACAGGCGTTTCGCTGCAATCTATCTTAAGATTATCCCTACTCACACTGTTAAGAATGTTAGAGTAGTGGTTTTTCCACAGCTTTGCAATTTCATCCTCCCCCGACACCCCATCGATATATATATATATATATATATACACACATATATATATACTGTATATTAGGGTGCGTCAGAAAACATGAAGTTGTCACACGCCTTCGCTCGCTTGCAATTTTGATCCACTTAATGAGAAAACCTGGCAGTGTAAAACTCAGTTCAATATATCAATGTTAAGGGGTCGCGCACAGTGAATTAATAACCCTATTTATACCGGGGTCGGGCCATATGATCTGGTTTATCAGTATATATGTCATATGGCCTCCACCTCGGCTGTTCTTTTCGTTTCTTCCACAGGTGGTTTGCTTAATGAAAATGGCGACGAAAGGTGCTAAGGAAGTAAAGAAGCTAGCTGATGAAATCTGGTTGTTGGGGAAACCAATCCCACGGTTCCCTGGGACTAAATTACCCAGCCGTGGTGAGTCCCTCGGAGTTATTTTCTATTTACACAAATCGGACCCTGAGCTCAAGAAGTGTATAAAACAAACTGCAACCATGGTTTCCGAAGTCTGGGACAAGGCGAAAATACCAACGATCACGCCTTACCGAATCATCGACAAGCTCACCAAACTCCACCAGGAGTACAATGGCCTGCGGAAAAACGCAAACAGATCCAGTGGGAAGGCTGTTGAAGATCGCGAGAAATTTGTGATGAGTTTGGAGGATCTATTCGACGTGGCACATCCGGACGCGTTGAGCCTCATCAAAATCAAAGAGGACAAGGATTTCTCATCGCTCAACGCCGGCCAGGACGCCCTGGAAGCATGCTTGGGGTAGACAAGAGATGGTGTGAACGGGAAGCGACGGAGAAGAAATTCGAGCAGGAGGACCAGCGTCGTCTGCGATCATTGGAGGAGCAAGGTGCAATGACCTCGACGGTCCAACTGGAGGACTCATCCTTTTCGGCATCGGAGTCATCATCGGAGAGCGAGGAATCGCCCGGTCCATCTCAAGTTCAGGGGGCGACAGGAGGAGCGCCTCTGCCGAAGAGAGCACGCAGTTGTATCAGCGGTAAAGTGG
The DNA here is from genome assembly GCA_023014485.1 of Bathynomus jamesi. Lineage (NCBI taxonomy): Eukaryota > Metazoa > Arthropoda > Malacostraca > Isopoda > Cirolanidae > Bathynomus > Bathynomus jamesi. The sequence continues at coordinate 9,792 of JAJOZX010008976.1, read as the reverse complement.
CTTCGGCTTTGGACAGGAAGCAGATCAGTGATCGACAAGCCACTCATGTTCTGCTTCCTTTTGCCGCTGATCTTGGTCAGATGTCAGGAAATTCGCCTTAAGCGCAAGTTCCATAAGGAGGAGGCGAATTGCTCACCGAAGATCCCTGGCAGCTGAGGTAAAGGAAAGCTTTTCTCCTACAGTTCCCTTGACACTGCATTGGGACGGAAAATTGATGTCAGACTTGACCGGCAGGGAGAAGATCGATCGTCTGCCAATCTTGGTCTCCGGAAAAGGTGTGGAGAAGATCCTTGCAGTGCCCAAGCTCACCGATGGGAAGGCGGAACAAGCAGCTACTGTGGAAGGTATCTTGATCTTCAAATGATTTCACAGACATGTCTTCCTCCTTCTGTGCATGAAGATTTTGACTTAATGGTAAACCACATTGGAGCATAAACCTTCATTACAAATGTTGCTAATGCACGAAGGTTCTCTGATGTTTATCTTTAGCAATGTATAAGCGTAGAATTCGATTGGCTGTAGTTATCCACCTTGCATGAAATAAAGTTCCTGGATTTTTTGCAGACAAATCCTGAGAGCATTTACCTGAGCACACAGCTTTACAGATTTCAAGCAAATTCTTCTGGTCCGTACTTAAGTCTTCATTTGCTATGTATGGTATATCAGCTTCAATTTTATTAAGCGCTGCAACTTGAAGTTGTTCACAATTTTTCAGTGCTTTGCCAATTGTCCCAGAGAAGGTATCAGGTCCTGTTGTGCTCCCATCACTGTGATATAACGAGTGACGAAGTGGAAGTTCGTTAGCGTGCAAATGACATATTAGCCACTGCAAAGGTCTACCTAATGCCAATTCTAAGAGGCTAATAATTCCACTATGCCTTCCTGTGTTTACAGGAGTTCCATCACATCCAATAGCCACCAGTTCATCAATGTTTTGAACATTTCCTGATAAAACTGAATTAACGAATCTTTAATACCATGAGCAGTACCAGAGACAGGTGCAATATGACCAACATAACAAGACCATGGTTCTCTACTAAGGTTGTGTTCTTCAATGACCGACTTGTAATAATATTTTTTGCCTTGCTTGATATAACATTTTGTTTTATCTTTTCTTCCATCAAAATATAGAGCTTTTAAGTGTTCCTCATTATCTTCTTGTTGCATTTTACGCCGTATTTTCGTCCTTTCTCTCCAAATTTTACTCCTGTCAATTACGAGGGAGATATCCTCTTTTCCAATTAGGCCAACATCTTGCAGGGCAGCAGATGCCAAAGATGCACCTGCCCGGTCAAATATGCCTATCTATCAAATTTGTGCAACATTTCCTAAATTAACTCTCATTTGTTGATGCGAGTTAGACGGTGTAGCATCATCAACAGCTCTTGTTTGGGTCGCGTTTGATTCTTTCCATGAGCAAGCGAAATGTTCCCCTCCGAATCAGAAGAATCAAGGCCTAGGCCTACAGCATCATCATTGGTTGAAATGCTTTTGCTAATTCGAGAAAGTTCCACTTCTTTTCGTTTCATATTCTTTTTAAGTTTTTCAGTTGTTATTTTATCTATGTTCCCAACTGCCATTTTTCTATCTCCTCTTTGATCAGTGAGAAATTTTGCTTAATGCGAGGAACCTTTTTAGTTTTATCCCAGTGACATGAATCAAACTCACATTTGCAGCTAGCAATATCAAATAAATTTTTAACTTTTTCTCTGAACAACTGTAATTTGTTTTGATAATTTGGGTTTCCTTTTCTTCCTTTGTATGGCTTTATCAACACCATATATTTCTTATGATAGGAACGAATAAGCTGCAAAACTTTATTGTGAGAAACTGTTGGAATTGAGACCTTTACCCAAATATTTTCAATATCTAAAGCGACTCTTTCTGATACGTCAGACACTGCAGGATCTTTGTTATTATTAGTGAACTTTATGTCAGCTCTTACCCATAAATAATGTCTAAACATTTCTTCATAGGTTGGAAGCCTATTGCTATTTAGTTCTTTAGCAGCGCCAAAAACTGGACATATACTAGCGTCATTTACAACTTTTCCTAGGTATTCCAAATTGATATTCTAAAATTCATTTTTCGCTCCACCATTATATATATAAAAATGAAAATGAAAAGGTTTATTGGCAGACTGTAGTCCATATGACAAATATTATTAATACAATGACAGTTCACATACTAAGGATAGAAATATATACAGTTGATTAGAAATAATACAGTAATTTCGATGTTAAGTGGAGCTACAGACAAACGTTTACGTACCAAGAATTCAATAGCTTAGAGGATAAACGGCAGAACTTATGGATAGCTTGGATAATCGGTTTGGTTGATTTTTTAATTCTTTGCATTAGACTGTATTTAGCACGTCTTGTTACCTTCGGGAAGCTTGGGACATTGCAGGTAGCAAACATTTGCGAAGATGAGCATCTCGGGGTTAATTTATGTAAGAGTCTAAAAGACTGCTGTACAGCAAATTTACAGTAGGGTTCTGCCAGAATCATTTTTATAATTCACCCAGAGATGCTGTCCATATACAGGGTGTCCCAGATTAACTATCTATTTCAATGAAATCGGACAAATTGAATAAAACTGACATAATTTTGTGTTTATTACTAAATTATGATACAAAAACAAATAGATTTATAAATCATAAGTCAAAACTTTATTTACTTGAATGTGATAAGCCTTTTTCATCAGTGTCGAACGCAAGATTCTATGAACTGTTGTCTTGGATATGTTGAGTCTTCGACCGGCCTCCCTAACCGAAGTTGTTGGTTCATCCTCAAACAATTGTCGTACCTGTTCGGTACTGTTACGTGCTGTCCTTGGGCGTCCTCTTCCCACCTCGTCGTGTACGGATCCAGTTCTTTTAAATTTGTTCACAAGTTCACGAATCGCTTTGTCTGTAGGACCGGTTCTGTGGAATCTTCTTGTAAATTTTTCTCTGATTTCATTACATTGCATTCGTTTGATACAGATGTTACAACAAAGATGCGTTCTTGTGTATTCATTATTAATAGGGTTCTGAAAGAGAATGAAAATAAACTTTGAAAAACTATGAAAAAATTATGAAAATAAAATTATTAAAAAAATTTAGAAATTTATACATTTTTAACACATATTAAACACGATAAACATAAATAAATGTGTGTTTTTAAAAATTTGTCCGATTTCATTGAAATAGATAGTTAATTCTGGGACACCCTGTATATTAATGCAGAAAGTACGAAAGTGTCTTTAGCTTCACTTGTACAGAACCGGAAGTTCCTTATAGTCATATTCGCTTAGCACAAAGGCTTCGAGATTGTTTTCTTATATCTGGGTCATCATTCAAGGAGCTGGTAATAGTTTGACCCAAATACTTAATCTCTTGTACTTCCTCAATTACTTCACCTTTCATTTTAAACCTAATATCAGCTGGCTGATTACAGCTTTTAGGATGAAATTGCATAACCTTAGTTTTTGTAACATTAAAAAGAATATCATGTTTCTGCGAATACACTTCGCAGACTTATAGTAGCCGATCCAGACCTTTAACAGAGGGACTTATTAACACCGTATCATCGGCATGAACTAAGTTATTTATCCTTGTGTTATCTATACTTTATCCCACTGCTGGCTCATTAAGTGGAGCAATTAATCCGTCAATATACACATTAAACAGCATAGGGAGAGCAAGGAGCCTTCTCTCACCCCGCAAGAGGAACCAAGACATTCGGAGAGTACATTGCCCCACCTAACGGTAAAACATTGGTGGGAATACCAAAATTTCAAAAAATTTAATATGTACATGGGAACCTTCCTGTCTTCTAGTTTTTTAAATAAAATATTGTGGTTCACTCTATCATATGCCTTACTTATATCTAGGAAACAGCTATAAATAGCTGAATTACTGTCAATGTATTTAGATATTGTTTCGTTAAGTACAAGATACACAGGTCAGTTGAGTGGGACCGTTTAAAAGCCAAACTGATTAGATGTCCATAGGTAATCATTTAATCGGAGTAACAAGAGTTTTTCTAGTAGTTTCGAGAAGCAGGAAGCGACAGCAATAGGCCTGTAATTATTGCTGGACGAATATCTCCGTACTTATTTTGACCAGGGGCAAGATATATACCCTCATGAATCTGCAGGGATATATGGCTATGAGCAAGCATGGCTGATAAGAGCAATGATATATGCAGACATACTACGTCAGTGGCATATTTTAAGTGCTCATTCGATAGGTCATCTACCCCTGACGCAGAACCAGTCTTTAACTCTTTAATTAACCTCTTTACTTCAGGAACTGATATCAAAGTATTTTCCCTTGTCTCCCCAACAGGCGTTTCGCTGCAATCTATCTTAAGATTATCCCTACTCACACTGTTAAGAATGTTATGTTTAGAGTAGTGGTTTCCTACAGCTTTGCAATTTCATCCCCCCGACACCCCATCGATATACATATATATACACACCATATATATACTGTACTGTATATTAGGGTGCGTCAGAAAACATGAAGTTGTCACACGCCTTCGCTCGCTTGCAATTTTGATCCACTTAATGAGAAAACCTGGCAGTGTAAAAATCAGTTCAATATATCAATGTTTAGGGGTCGCGCACAGTGAATTAATAACCCTATTTATACCGGGGTCGGGCCATATGATCTGGTTTATCAGTATATATGTCATATGGCCCCCACCTCGGCTGTTCTTTTCGTTTCTTCCACAGGTGGTTTGCTTAATGAAAATGGCGACGAAAAGTGCTAAGGAAGTAAAGAAGCTAGCTGATGAAATCTGGTTGTTGGGGAAACCAATCCACGGTTCCCTGGGACTAAATTACCCAGCCGTGGTGAGTCCCTCGAGTTATTTTCTATTTACACAAATCGGACCCTGAGCTCAAGAAGTGTATAAAACAAACTGCAAACCATGATTTCCGAAGTCTGGGACAAGGCGAAATACCAACGATCACGCCTTACCGAATCATCGACAAGCTAACCAAACTCCACCAGGAGTACAATGGCCTGCGGAAAAGCGCAAACAGATCCAGGGAAGGCTGTTGAAGATCGCGAGAAATTTGTGATGAGTTTGGAGGATCTATTCGACGTGGCACATCGGAAGCGTTGAGCCTCATCAAAATCAAGAGGACAAGGATTTTCTCATCGCTCAACGCCGGCCAGGACGCCCTGGAAGCATGCTTGGGTAGACAAGAGATGGTGTGAACGGGAAGCGACGGAGAAGAAATTCGAGCAGGAGGACCAGCGTCGTCTGCGATCATTGGAGGAGCAAGGTGCAATGACCTCGACGGTCCAACTGGAGGACTCATCCTTTTCGGCATCGGAGTCATCATCGGAGAGCGAGGAATCGCCCGGTCATCTCAAGTTCAAGGGGCGACAGGAGGAGCGCCTCTGCCGAAGAGAGCACGCAGTTGTATCAGCGGTAAAGTGGCTTCGGCTTTGGACAGGAAGCAGATCAGTGATCGACAAGCCACTATGTTCTGCTTCCTTTTGCCGCTGATCTTGGTCAGATGTCAGGAAATTCGCCTTAAGCGCAAGTTCCAATAAGGAGGAAGCGAATTGCTCACGAAGATCCCGGCAGCTGAGGTAAAGGAAAGCTTTTCTCCGACAGTTCCCTTGACACTGCATTGGGACGGAAAATTGATGTCAGACTGACCGGCAGGGAGAAGATCGATCGTCTGCCAATCTTGGTCTCCGGAAAAGGTGTGGAGAAGATCCTTGCAGTGCCCAAGCTCACCGATGGGAAGGCGGAACAAGCAGCTACTGTGGAAGGTATCTTGATCTTCAAATGATTTCACAGACATGTCTTCCTCCTTCTGTGCATGAAGATTTTGACTTAATGGTAAACCACATTGGAGCATAAACCTTCATTACAAATGTTGCTAATGCACGAAGGTTCTCTGATGTTATCTTTAGCAATGTAAGCGTAGAATTCGATGGCTGTAGTTATCCACCTTGCATGAAATAAAGTTCCTGGATTTTTTGCAGACAAATCCTGAGAGCATTTACCTGAGCACAGCTTTACAGATTTCAAGCAAATTTCTGGTCCGTACTTAGTCTTCATTTGCTATGTATGGTATATCAGCTTCAATTTTATTAAGCGCTGCAACTTGAAGTTGTTCACAATTTTCAGTGCTTGCCAATTGTCCCAGAGAAGGTATCAGGTCCTGTTGTGCTCCCATCACTGTGATATAACGAGTGACGAAGTGGAAGTTCGTTAGCGGCAAATGACATATTAGCCACTGCAAAGGTCTACCTAATGCCAATTCTAAGAGGCTAATAATTCCACTATGCCTTCCTGTGTTTACAGGAGTTCCATCACATCCAATAGCCACCAGTTCATCAATGTTTGAACATTTCTGATAAAAACTGAATTAACGAATCTTTAATACCATGAGCAGTACCAGAGACAGGTGCAATATGACCAACATAACAAGACCATGGTTCTCTTACTAAGGTTGTGTTATTCATGACCGACTTATAATAATATTTTTGCCTTGCTTGATATAACATTTGTTTTATCTTTTCTTACATCAAAAATTAGAGCTTTTAAGTGTTCCTCATTATCTTTCTTGTTGCATTTTACGCCGTATTTTCGTCCTTTCTCTCCAAATTTTACTCTGTCAATTACGAGGGAGATATCCTCTTTTCCAATTAGGCCAACATCTTGCAGGGCAGCAGATGCCAAAGATGCACCTGCCCGGTCAAATATGCCGTATCTATCACAAATTTGTGCAACATTTCCTAAATTAACTCTCATTTGTTGATGCGAGTTAGACGGTGTAGCATCATCAACAGCTCTTGTTTGGGTCGCGTTGATTCTTTCCATGAGCAAGCGAAATGTTTCGCTCCGAATCAAAAGAATCAAGGCCTAGGCCCTACAGCATCATCATTGGTTTGAATGCTTTTGCTAATTCGAGAAAGTTCCACTTCTTTTCGTTTCATATTCTTTTTAAGTTTTTCAGTTGTTTATTTTATCTATGTTCCCAACTGCCATTTTTCTATGTCCTCTTTGATCAGTGAGAAATTGCTTAATGCGAGGAACCTTTTTAGTTTTATCCCAGTGACATGAATCAAACTCTATTTGCAGCTAGCAATATCAAATAAATTTTTAACTTTTCTCTGAACAACTGTAATTTGTTTTGATAATTTGGGTTTCCTTTTTTCCTTTGTATGGCTTTATCAACACCATATATTTTATGATAGGAAAGAATAAGCTGCAAAACTTTATTGTGAGAAACTGTGGAATTGAGACCTTTACCAAATATTTTTCAATATCTAAAGCGACCTTTCTGATACGTCAGACACTGCAGGATCTTTGTTATTATTAGTGAACTTTATGTCAGCTCTACCCCATAAATAATGTCTAAACATTTCTTCATAGGTTGGAAGCCTATTGCTATTAGTTCTTTAGCAGCGCCAAAAACTGGACATATACTAGCGTCATTTACAACTTTTCCTAGGTATTCCAAATTGATATTCTAAAATTCATATTTTCGCTCCACCATATATATATAAAAATGAAAATGAAAAGGTTATTGGCAGACTGTAGTCCATATAAATATTATTAATACAATGACAGTTCACATACTAAGGATAGAATATATACAGTGATTAGAAATAATACAGTAATTTCGATGTTAAGTGGAGCTACAGACAAAACGTTTACGTACCAAGAATTAATAGCTTAGAGGATAAACGGCAGAACTTATGGATAGCTTGGATAATCGGTTTGGTTGATTTTTTAATTCTTTGCATTAGACTGTATTTAGCACGTCTTGTTACCTTCGGGAAGCTTGGGACATTGCAGGTAGCAACATTTGCGAAGATGAGCATCTCGGGGTTAATTTTATGTAAGAGTCTAAAGACTGCTGTACAGCAAATTTACAGTAGGGTTCTGCCAGAATCATTTTTATAATTCACCCAGAGATGCTGTCCATATACAGGTGTCCCAGAATTAACTATCTATTTCAATGAAATCGGACAAATTGAATAAAACTGACATAATTTTGTGTTATACAAATTATGATACAAAAACAAATAGATTTATAAATCATAGTCAAAACTTTGATTTACTTGAATGTGATAAGCCTTTTTCATCAGTGTCGAACGCAAGATTCTATGAACTGTGTCTTGGATATGTTGAGTCTTCGACCGGCTCCCTAACCGAAGTTGTTGGTTCATCCCAAACAATTGTCGTACCTGTTCGGTACTGTTACGTGCTGGTCCTTGGGCGTCCTCTTCCACCTCGTCGTGTAACGGATCCAGTTCTTTTAAATTTGTTCACAAGTTCACGAATCGCTTTGTCTGTAGGACCGTTCTGTGGAATCTCTTGTAAATTTTTCTCTGATTTCATTACATGGCATCCTTTGATACAGGATGTTACAACAAGATGCGTTTCTTGTGTATTCATTATTAATAGGGTTCTGAAAGAGAATGAAATAAACTATGAAAAACTATGAAAAATTATGAAAATAAAATTATTAAAAAATTTAGAAATTTATACATTTTTAAACATATTAAACACGATAAACATAATAAAAGTGTGTTTTTAAAAAATTTGTCCGATTTCCATTGAAATAGATAGTTAATTCTGGGACACCCTGTATATTAATGCAGAAAGTACGAAAGTGTCTTTAGCTTCACTTGTACAGAACCGGAAGTTCCTTATAGTCATATTCGCTTTAGCACAAAGGCTTCGAGATTGTTTCTTATATCTGGGTCATCATTCAAGGAGCTGGTAATAGTTTGACCCAAAATACTTAATCTCTTGTACTTCCTCAATTACTTCACCTTTCATTTAAACCTAATATCACTGGCTGATTACAGCTTTTAGGATAAATTGCATAACCTTAGTTTTTGTAACATTAAAAAGAATATCATGTGTTCTGCGAATACACTTCGCAGACTTATAGTAGCCGATCCAGACCTTTAACAGAGGGACTTATAAACCGATCATCGGCATGAACTAAGTTATTTATCCTTGTGTTATCTATACTTTATCCCACTGCGGCTCATTAAGTGGAGCAATTAATCCGTCAATATACACATTAAACAGCATAGGGGAGAAGCAAGAGCCTTCTCTCACCCCGCAAGAGAACCAAGACATTCGGAGATTACATTGCCCCACTAACGTAAAACATTGGTGGGAATAACCAAAATTTCAATAAATTTAATATGTACTTGGAACCTTCCTGTCTTCTAGTTTTTAATAAAATATTGTGGTTCACTCTATCATATGCCTTACTTATATCTAGGAAAACAGCTATAAATAGCTGAATTACTGTCAATGTATTTAGATATTGTTTCGTTAAGTACATAGATACACAGGTCAGTTGAGTGGGACCGTTTAAAGCCAACTGATTAAGATGTCCATAGGTAATCATTTAATCGGAGTAACAAGAGTTTTTCTAGTAGTTCGAGAAGCAGGAAGCGACAGCATAGGCCTGTAATTATTGCTGGACAGAATATCTCCGTACTTATTTTTGACCAGGGGCAAGATATATACCCTCATGAACTCTGCAGGGATATATGGCTATGAGCAAGCATGGCTGATAAGAGCAATGATATATGCAGACATACTACGTCAGTGGCATATTTTAAGTGCTCATTCGATAGGTCATCTACCCTGAAGCGAACCAGTCTTTAACTCTTTAATAACCTCTTTACTTCAGGAACTGATATCAAAGTATTTTCCCTTGTCTCCCCCACAGGCGTTTCGCTGCAATCTATCTTAAGATTATCCCTACTCACACTGTTAAGAATGTTAGAGTAGTAGTGGTTTT
>JAJOZX010008975.1:7500-171029 GCA_023014485.1 Bathynomus jamesi | reverse complement strand
ATTTTTTACTGTACTATTTTTCTAGTACTACGTTTTCTACGATTATATTATATATATATAAATATATATTTTCTAATATTTGGTTAATACTATGCTTTGTACAATTATATATAATTAATATAACTATATTTTTCCTGTACTAATATTTGATAATATAACTTTTGATAATATAACTACATATTTTTATAATATTTGATTAATACTGTGCTTTGTATGATTATAATTTTCCATGTTTTGTACGACTATATATAATTAATATAAATATATATTTTTCTAATATTTAGTTAATACTATGATTTGCATGATTATATATTCGCCGTTCTATTATTTGATCATATATATATATATATATATATATATATATATATATATATATATATATATATATATCCTATTGTATATCCACTAATTAATAAACAGAACGTTGTGATGGTGTTTTATTTATTCCTTGAACACGTTTATATCATTTTCTAAAACAGAGTAATTGAATAGATAAGTAACGAGGCTGAGTGTTGGACGACGGAGTCATATGCGTCCGACAGCTGTCGGATGAAAGATCTCCTCTTCCTCTCTTGCTATCTCTTTCTGCTCCTTTGGGGGGTGAGGAAACCCCTTCCTCCCCAAAGAGGCGCCCTTAGGATAGGCATGCCCCTTTGGGGGGGTTCAGCTTGGGGGAGAACGCCTCCAAGTTGCATACCCCTTGTAATCCCATTTTGGGGTTGGCAACAAGGGTTGGCACTCCACTTTGGGGGGATCAGCTTGGGGGATAACTCCAGCTTGCATACTCCTTGCAGTCCCATTTCGGGGCTGGCAACAAAGGGGGTGTCTTGGCAACGAGGAGGAGGGGCTTAGCAACAAAGGGGGGTGGGGTGGCACTCTTGAAACAAAAGGGGGTGGGGTGGCACTCTTGCAACATTACGTAATATTATGCAATTGCAACTTGCACTCCACCTTTTTGTGGGCATACTACTCTGCCCATCTCTTGTCGGGCTAACATCATGAAAAAGAAAAACTATAGTGTTTGTCATTTACCATTACTTATTCGGACTACAGTGGATTTATTTTCCTAGGAGAGTTCCTTGTTCCATGCACGGTCTGTGTGTAATAAATAAAAAATAAATATTATATATAATATATATATATTATATATATATATATATATATTACGGTATATATATATATATATATATATATATATATATATATATATATATATTATATATATATATCTGTGTGTGTGTGTGTGTGTGTGTGCGTGTCACAACTCAGAATGGTTCCCCCAAGAAACTTTTACCTTACGCACGGATCATGCATAAAACAAGGAACGCTCCTGGGAAAATAAATCCACTATAGTCCGAGTAAGTAAAGGTAAATGACAAATACTATAGTTTTTTCTTACTACTTTAGTTCTTAATACTGTAGTACTATAATACACTTCTCACTTAAAAGAACGATAGTACTTGTCATTTACCATTACTTATTCGAACTATAGTGGATTTATTTTCCCCGAAGACCTCGAGACTGAGCAGTATTCAAGTTTTGGTATGATCAGTGTTTTCAGCAGGGGAATCATTACTTTCTTATCTCTTCTTTTGAAGGTTTTCATTACCTGTCCGCAAGGCCTGCGTTGTTAAAAATTAACAAGTGGTATGGCCGCAGATTCACGCGTATCCTAGCTAACAATTTTACGTAGCTACAACGTTGTCACAAGGTTGCATTTAGCACTATGACGTAGATACAACGTAAATTTGTGTGGTCTCAGTTACGTTTCCACAACGTTGTGATATTAGTAAACTTTACGTAGATACAACGTTGTCTCAACGTCTCAAGGATGGAATTTGGTCCAACAAAGGCGCCCTATTTGAAATAGTAGTATGCCGTATGTAACTCTGTTACAATTTTGTAGCAAAGAATAATGTAATACGAAACTATATACTACGTACAAAAAATTACGTCAGAAGTTTACTTGTACTTCACGTGTATACAACGTCATTATGCAACGTTGTATCAACGTTGCAATATAACGTTTAAGTTTTACGTTCTGACTGTGTCAGTACAACGTTAATGTCTGACATGACCAAGATTCATCCAGGATACAACTTTGTATTTACGTAGTGTGTTTGCTGGGTAGCAGCGTCGCAGACTGATAGACCTACGCTACCTGTTCCACAACTTTTTTTGCTTTGTTTATTGCTATCTGATTTTGTGTCTCAAATTTTGCATCGTCAGTCATTATACTGTATAAACCCCTAAATCTATCGTTTTCTTGCGTCTCTGAATTTTCTGTCTGTCTGTGGCATAATATGTCTGTTTTAGCTCCTCAGTTCTCTCATATCTCAAGAGCTGAAATTTCTCGGTGTTAAATTTCATATTGTCTTCTGGCCATTTGTATATTCTGTTCGTGTCCCTCTGTAGGACCTCCACCTCTTCTGCATCACTGATTTTTCTAGTGATTTTTGTATCGTCTGCAAAGGATGTTGCTATACTGTTGTTCGTTACTTCAATGTCTATGTCTGTCATCATGATAATGAATAGGAGTGAGGTCAATACTGTTCCTTGTGGTTCTGAACTGCGTACTTCTGATGATGATGATGATGATATACCTTAGGTTTTTACTTGCTGACGTTCTCTGAGAAAATTGTAGATCCATTTTCCTTGTAATTCCTAATGTTTAATTTTACGTTTCCACAACGTTGTGATATTAGTAAACTTTACGTAGATACAACGTTGTCTCAACGTCTCAAGGATGGAATTTGGTCCAACAAAGGCGCCCTATTTGAAATAGTAGTATGCCGTATGTAACTCTGTTACAATTTTGTAGCAAAGACTAATGTAATACGAAACTATATACTACGTACAAAAAATTACGTCAGAAGTTTACTTGTACTTCACGTGTATACAACGTCATTATGCAACGTTGTATCAACGTTGCAATATAACGTTTAAGTTTTATGTTCTGACTGTGTCAGTACAACGTTAATGTCTGACATGACCAAGATTCATCCAGGATACAACTTTGTATTTACGTAGTGTGTTTGCTGGGTAGCAGCGTCGCAGACTGATAGACCTACGCTACCTGTTCCACCTGTTTTCATTGCTTTCCAGTGCGTCTATGATATTGTTATAGTGCTCTAATAGTTGTAAAAGGCATGATCTTCCTGCTGGGAATCGGTGCTGGTTCTCATTGAATCTTTCCAGTGTCTTCCAGAAATCATAGATTTTCTCTCTAACTATTCTTTCAAATATTTTGGTGAGATGGAACGTCAGTGACACTGGTTTATGGTTCTTTGCTTGAGATCTACTTCTTCCTATTATATATATATATATATATATATATATATATATATATATACACGAGGGCCACTCAATATATTTTGCCCCACCTTTTTTTTTCTTTCCAAGTTTCCTTGTAAGTTTCAGAAATTTTGTACACAAGTAGTTACATACCTTTTCTACAAGCTTTTCTTTTTCCACATAGTCTCCATCCTTTTCTACGGCTTTCCTCCACCTCGAAACAAGGGCCTTTATTCCTTGCTGGTAAAAGTCCGCTGGCTTCCGCTGGAGCTACCTCTTAACCTCCTCAACAACCTCATCGTCATTCTGAAACTTTCTTCCACGAATAGCATCCTTCATTGGCCCAAACAAATGGAAGTCTGAAGGTGCCAGATCCGGGCTGTATGGAGGGTGGGGTAACACAGTCAAGCGCATTTTTCTGATGACCTTGTTTGCAAACTGTTCTGTGGTGTTGCGTTATCGTGCAAAAGAAGGACATCTTCCAGTTTTCTCTCCGGTTGAACTCGCTTTATACGTCTCTGGAGTCTTTGTAGGATAGCAATATATGCCTCTGAGTTGATTGTTTGTCCTTTCTTTATGTCCACCAGAATCACCCCTTTCATGTCCCAGAAGATGGCCATAATGTTTCCTGCAGAGGGAGCCATTTTGAACTTTTTCTTGCGTGGGGAGTCTGCGTGATGCCACTCCATGGATTGGCGTTTTGTTTCAGGTTCAAAGTGGTGTACCCAAGTCTCATCCCCAGTCACAATTCATGAGAGGAAGTCATCCCCTTCTGTTTCGTATCGAACCAACGACTCAGAAGCAATTTCTTTTCTTTGGGCTTTGTGATCTTTAGTCAGTTGGCGAGGAGCAAACCGTGAACACACTTTTGAGAATCCCAATTGCTGAATTATCGTATTCACACTTCCTTCACTAATTCCGAGCTCCAGTGATAGCTCCTTGTATTTGACGCGCCGATTTGATCGAATGATGCTGTTAGCATGTTGCACAGTGTGAAATGTCACAGCCGATGCCGGGCGACCACTGCGTGGCTCATCATCGAGGCTGGCTCTCCCTCTCTCCGATGATCTCTCACGTTTAGACCAGCGTCCAACTGTGCTTCGATCAACAACAGTATATACATAAACGTTTTCTAAACGTTTGTGAATATTTCCAACTGTTTCCTTCTCTGCGGTTAAGAACTCCATAACAGCTCTCTGTTTTCGACGCACATCACTGTCAGACGCCATTTTCGAAACTGCGTTAACCATCGGTTTTATAGAAGGGTGTTTAAAAGCGTTTTTATACAAGGAGGGGAGGTTCAAACTGGAAAAATCCTGTTATGTGAAGCGCAGAAAGTTCAAACTTACGGCCCAAAAGACATTTCAGCCCCATGGCCTATTATATAGCTAAGAAAAAAGGGTGGGACAAAATATATTGAGTGCCCCTAGTATATATATATAGGGTTGTAACATATATTCTGCTCGATTTTTTAGTTCATTCAGACAAAAATTAAATGACTTATAATAACAAATTAGTCATCACTATAATTCCCTTCTTTTTCTATAACCTCCTCCCACCTGTAGAAAAAAAAAATTTATGCCACATTTGAAGAAATCCTTTGGTTTCGAGTTAGAAAAAGCGATCACTTCGTTTTCGATAGCTTCCCTGGATTGCAACTTTTGTCCATCTAGGTGGTGTTGCAGACTTCTAAATAAATGGTAGTCTGAAGGTGCGATGTCCGGAGAATAAGGTGGATGAGGCATTTTTTCCCAACCAAATGTCTCCATTTGGGCAGTGGTGATTCGAGCAGTGTGAGGGTGCGCGTTATCCTGGTGGAATAGAACACTTCTGCCATTAATTAATGCAAGACGTTTTTCTTGAAATGCCATCTTCAGTCGTTAGAGTTGTTGGCAGTAGACTTCAGCTGTGATTGTTTGGTTATCTGACAGAAGCCCAAAATGAATAATTCCTTGCATATTCCCAGGGCCGGATTTTCCAATAGGCAACATAGGCCATTGGCCTAGGGCCCACCAGTAACTGGGGGCCCACTGGGGATTTACTTTGATTTACTTTGATGTACTTGATATGGAACTAATTTGATTAAAAATTATTAATGTGTAATGTATTACATTATGTTGTAATTCTTATTGCAAAATTTATTATGCTTCAATTTGACTGTATTTTTTTCCATTATTCCTTTGTGTAAGAATAAGTTGTACATGATATAAAACTAATTTGAATAAAATTATTGATGTGTTACATTATGTTGTAATTCTTTTTTTTTTACATTACAATATTACGATATATATATATAATATATATATATTTTTTTTTGGGGGGGGGCACTGATAAGGTTTGGCCTAGGGCCCACAAGCAAGTAAATCCGGCCCTGCATATTCCACCAAACGCATAGCAAAATTTTCTTTGGATGGGATCCATTCCTTGGCTGAGGTTCAGGCTTTGTTTCAAGGCTAAGCCACTGATGTCGACGCTTAATATTGTTATAGCGGAACCATTTTTCATCCCCAGTGATGATCCGATTAAAAAACGGTGCCTGCAGTTACTGAGAATGCAGGGATGTACAAATATCGATTCGATGTTGAAGATTCGCTTTTGACAAATCATGCGGAACCCATTTTCCAACCTTCACTACTTTTCCTAACAGCTTCAAATGACAATGAATGGTCATATGGCTAACGCCGAGTTGCAGGCCAAGTTCACTTACAGTTACCGTTGGGTTTTCCTCCACTGTTGCTTTCAGCAACTCTTCATCTAACTCATTTGGTCGTCCTGTTCGTTGATAATCTTTCAGACTGAAGTCTCCATTTCTGAACTTCTCAAACCATCTCCTACACATCCATTCGCTCACAACATCATTTCCATAAACTCCTTGAATGTTTCTTGCGGATTCACTAGCGTTAGATCCTTTATGGAACTCATACAGCATCACATGTCGAATATGCTCTTTCGTGGGCTCGATGTTTTTTCAATTACTGAAATATCGTAGGGGTGGCGTTGTAACTGTATGAAAAACACCATAGAAAATATTCATTAGCCTAATCCTACACTAGCCTAAGTCATTCTGTATCGTGATAAAACACGTGCGAACCTGTCGCCGCGTGTATTTTGCAACATTTCTAAAGCTATTTCACATTACCTTGAGGTTATTCTATTATCTATCGTCCGTTTTCTAATCGTGCAGAATTTATGTTACAACCTTATATATATATATATATATATATACCGGGTGAACCAAAAGTAGGTGGACAGTAATTGATAACGTTTATTTTGAGAATACATATACAATTATATTTAATTTTTTGTATACTATAATACAAAATAAAAAAATAATTAACTTATACCAATACAATACAAAAGCACTGAAAATTTTATTAACGCAGGTGCTCAAATTGCTGTCCATCACAATTTACACAGCTTTGAAGTCTACCTTTCACACTTCGACAAACATTTTTGCACAAGTTTCTTTGTGCCTTAATTTCTTGAAATGCATCTCTGATGTAATTTTTCAAATCACCAACACTTCGTGGTTTTCGACTATAAACTTTGTCCTTGAGTACTCCCCAAAAGAAAAAAATCCATTGGGGTAAAGTCAGGTGAACGTGCAGGCCATTCAATTGGACCTCTTCGGCCGATCCATTTCTCGGGAAATGTTTCATCAAGATACTCACGGACTGCTCTTGAATAATGTGGAGGGGCCCCATCGTGTTGGAAATAGAGTTCATGTGAATTAGGCTGTTGTTGTAAGTGTGGAACAACTTCATTCATTAGAATTTCGAGATACTTATCACCTGTGACTGTTCCATAAAAAAAAATAGGTCCTAAAATACCAGAACTTGAAATACCACCCAAACAGTGACACCAGGCTGGTTTAGTTGCTGCTCTAATGTTAAATGCATGTTCTCACTATACCAGTAAACACAATTATGTCGGTTAACATGACCTGATAATTTGAAAGAAGCCTCATCGGTCCACACAATGTTATCTAAAATTATTGGATTTCCTTCAATTTCGTTCAGCATGATCTCACTAAATTGCAGCCGCCTGTCTGGGTCATCCTCCAATAAGCCATGAATTAGCCGTGGACGATAAGCTTTCAACCCAATAGATTTCAGAATTCGTATAATAGAGGTTTGTGAAATGTCCAGTTCTGCTGAGACTCTTCTGGTGGCCTTTTTGGGACTGTGAACAAATGCTTCGGCAACAAGTTGCTTATTGGCCTCTGTGCAAACTGTTTTGGGTCGACCAGTTCTTGGGGCATTAAGAATTGAGCCAGTGGCATCAAATTTGTCACGAATGCGGTAAATGGTTTGTCTCTTTGGGGCTTGAGTACCAAATGTTTCAACCCATTTTGTTCTAACAGTTTCAGTATTTTGAGATTTCCAATACTCTTTTAACACCCATTTTCTGGCATCAGTATTTAGATTATTTGCCATTATGGGTTCTCTGAACTATCTGAAAAGAAAAAAGATTAAATTTAAATAAATTTAGTTATAATATTTAATATAATATAACACAAACACCATAGTTATAATGAACACCATAGTTATAATATAATATAACACAAACCCTATTCAACCTACTGTCCACCTACTTTTGGTTCACCGTGTGTATATATATTAGGGTGGAGCGAAAAATACTTTTTTTCTAGTATGAAGTTCTAATAGTGATTAAAAGTTGCATTTAGTGGACGAAATATGCCTGCCAAAATATGAGTTCATTTGTTTAAAATTTTCAGCTGCCACCAGGGGGCTAAAGTTAATACAATTTTGTGTAAAAAGGAAAAAATTGCTCCTATTTTAGGTTTGTCAAATTATTATAAAATTTTATCTTAGAATTATCTAATAGTTTGATTAAGATTCTTAAATGATAGGAATTCGTTTTCTGAAAATGCCTTTTCATATGCTTAATATCTTCAGCTGCCACAAGAGAGCTGAAGTTAACACAATTTAGAGTAACTGAGTCATGTTGAAACTACACTGAATGTTGTGGGGGAGGGTTGTGGGGGGGGGGGGGGGGTGAAGGAATTTCTTTCTGTGAGTCATTAGAACAGTGTGTTAACACTTGTCTTCTTAGGTAGTAGGCCTAGTCGCTCAGTTGATCGGAGAGTTTTTAATATGATCGGAATATTATAAACTTTATTTTAAAGTGATTTATATAGAGATAATATTGATTTTATTATAAAATGCTTGTTATAATGTATTATATAATTTTAGTTTATTTATATAATATATTATATATTATATAATATATTATATATACTTATAAAATATATTATATATATTAATTATATAATGTTTTGATGTTACAGGATATTTTGTGATTGTGAATTTTTCTTAAAAATATTATGGCATCAAATACTAAATATAAACATTTCACTAGAGAAGATATGAAGTGTGCCATATTTGAAGTACCTTGTGAGATGAGTGATATGCAACTACCATCTTATAACTGCATTATGAAAGATTACCTGTTCACAAAACATTTAGTGAAGGAGCAGATGAATAACAAGGAGCCTTCATTTTCTGAAATAGCAGAGGCAGTTTCCAAACAGGTAGAAAATATTTGAAAGAAGGCCTCTTTGCCAATAATTTCACATACACGCGTTTTACAGATGATGCGAGTGTACCATGATAAATACAGGTCCTTATTAAAGCCATACAAGTCACGCAAGGATCATCCTAAGTACAAAAATCAGCTTGAAGAATTTGAAAACTCTTCAAAATGCACTTTGTTTGACATCTGCACCTGCAAATGTAAGGAGTTTAGGAGATGCTCATGTGAAAAGAGTAAGAAAGTCCCTCCAAAAGAGCAGGATTTTTTAAATGACCAACGAACACGCAGAATAATGGTGATAGGAAGCATTGACATAGCACACACAAGACGATTACAAGCAAGAGAACATCGAAAGGAAATGGAAAAAGCACGTCTGGAATCCTCACAAACAACTAGTGCTGCTATAACCAATACGTCCAACTTACAAATCGAAACAGAGACAAGTGAACTTCAACAACTAGAAGAGATATCTGAAGATAATGAGGAAGATACAACCTCGACTCAGTATGTAATATCAGAACAACAGATGCGTGAGCCACTGCCTTCATTAGCAATTACTTGTGATAGATTTAAAATGTCGGACAGAGCTGGGGCTGCTATTGCTTCTGCAGTATTGGCAGATCTTAAAATTGTTACTCCCGAAGACAAAGGGAATATTATAGACAGAAGTAAGCTAAGACGTGAAAGACAAAAACAGAGAAAGGAACTACAACAGATAGGAGAGCCAAAAACCATGCGGGGATTATACTTTGATGGCAGAAAGGATAAAACAATGATTCAAGTCCAGGAAAGTGATGGCTCTAACCACCAAAGAACCAAACGCGAAGAGCATATCAGCATAATATCTGAACCACACTCTCTGTACTTTGCACATGTGACACCTTCCAGTGGCAAAGCTAAATACATTTGCACAGCGCTAGTGAATTGCTTGAAAGAAAGGAATGATGATATAGGGAACATCGTTGCAGTTGGCTGTGATTCGACAGTGGTTAACACTGGTAGTATTGGAGGCACAATAAGATTACTGGAAGAAGCCTTTAATAAGCCATTGCAGTGGCTGATATGCCTTTTACACCTTAATGAACTTCCATTGCGCCATCTGTTTCATCACTTGGATGGTACCACTACTGGACCAAGAGCATTTTCAGGAGAAATTGGCCGAGCACTTTCAGACTGTGAAAAGCTTCCCATAGTTAACTTCAAACCCATTAAAATTCAAGAGGACATGTGTGAAGTTGATGTAGATGACATAAGTACTGACCAGAAATACCTTCTTGAAATTCACAAGGCTATATCAAGTGGAACATTCTCAAAGAGTCTTAGTCATAAGAGTCCAGGCAATATATCACATTCAAGGTGGCTCACCACAGCAAACAGGACTCTGCGGTTACATGCAAGCACAGAGAATCCTTTAGGCAATTTACAAGAATTAGCTACTTTCATTGTTAGGGTATACGCACCAATGTGGTTTCAGATAAAGCGTAAACCATTATGCCAATATGGTGCTAAACATATGTGGCATATGATTGCAAGAAGCCGGTATCTCCGTGAAGAGCTTAGGAGAGTACATGACTCAGTCATTCAGCGAAATGCATATTACGCAAATCAAGAAAACATTCTCATTGCAATGATAGCTGATGAAAGGGAGCATGTGCGTCAGTTGGGATTTAGGCGTATCATAAAAGCAAGGGCATGCATTCAAGAAACAGATGTTATCAGGTATTTTAAGGTGCCAGAAATAAATTTTTATGCCAAAGACTATACAGATCTCATTATGTGGCAAGATTTTCAGATAGCAGAACCACCGATAACCAAAGGAGTTTCTCTTGATGAAATTGAATCATGCATCAAACATGGTACTACTCTTCATTCAGAATTATTTCAGTTTCCATGTCATACACAAGCCGTAGAGAGATGCGTCAAGCTCGTTACAGACGCTGCTGGATCAGTCTGCGGACCTACAAACAGAGACGGTTGGATTCGTGCTCCATTAGAATCAAGGAAAAAACAGCCAAAATTTGACACAAAAGCAAATTACTAAATAGTCTTCAGCAAGAACCCTTTCTACAGGGAGGTTGGTTGGGGAAAGGGTGGTAACTCCCCTAAGGCACGAAATAACGTTTCTTAACTGTCTCAAGCCAGTATAAAGGAGGAGAGACATCCTAATTTATTACTGTTCCCTTTTTCAAGTAAATACAGAATCATACTTAATTGTCATTTTTAAGTTAAAATCAGCCCTCTTGTGGCAGCTGAAGATATTAAGCATATGAAAAGGCATTTTTACAAAACGAATTCTTATCATTTAAGAATCTTAATCAAACTATTAGATAATTCTATGATAAAATTTTATAATAGTTTGATAAACCTAAAATAGAAGCATTTTTTTCCTTTTTACCCAAAATTGTGTTAACTTTAGCCCCCTGGTGGCAGCTGAAAATATTAAACAAATGAACTCATATTTTGGGAGGTATATATTGTCCACAAAATGCAACTTTTAATCACTATTAGAACTTCATACTAGAAAAAAAGTATTTTTCGCTCCACCCTAATATATATATATGTATATATATATATATATATATATATATATATATATATATTCGCGTAACGGTAATTTTGCGTATAGTATGTCAGGGAAAGATTTAACAAGCGTAGAGCAGGAAAAAAATTTAGGAGTTATAGTCACTGGTGATTTAAAAGTAGCGAAACAAAGTACAGCAGCCGTCAATAAGGCGAACAAAGTGTTAGGTTTTATAGCTCGAAATTTTGAGTACAAATCGCGCGATATTATAGTTCCTCTTTATAAATCATTAGTTAGACCCCATTTGGAGTACGCGGTCCAATTTTGGAATCCGCATATGCGCAAAGATATAGACAAAATCGAAAGAGTTCAAAGACGAGCAACTAAGATGATTCCGTCTCTTAGGTCAAAGTCGTACGAGGATAGGCTTAAGGAGTTAAAATTGACTACACTCGAGACTAGGAGGTTAAGGGGTGATCTAATCCAGGTTTTCAAAATTATGAATGGGTTTGATAACGTAGATAGAGATAGCTTTTTCGAAATATCTCAATATAATAGGACTAGAAATAACGGGTGTAAGTTGACAAGTAGAAGGTTCGAGACAGCAGTTGCGAAAAACTTTTTTACGCATAGAATAGTAAATAGCTGGAATAGTTTGCCAGTAGAAGTAATTAGTAGCACGTCTATAAACATGTTTAAAAATCGATTAGACGCTCATATTGATAGAAAGGGTATAGTTTAAGGTAGTAAAATTAAGCCTTTGTGGGGATAGATCCCACAGCTCAACACAAGTGTTGTGGGATATAGGGAGGCAGCGTCTTGGGTTAGGGGATACTCTCTGTCCTTACACACCCCATTTAAAGAGATTCCTCTGCCGAGCGGTGCCCCCCATAGTACTGTGAGGTATTGAAAAACTCATGATCTTCACTTGCCCCACAAACACCTTTAAATGGGAGACCCATAATGGTGCACACACATTTCTACATTCCTGTACAGTCTTTACAGCCACAACTACACTTTTCCTCGTAAGTGTATATATTGTAATGTATATGGTTGTAAATTTTGACTTGGTCCGCAATCGATATGGACCGTGACTTGATGGATACCGTAATGAAATTGACTGGATTCTTTGGATCTGATTATTTGCATGTCCGTTATAAATAGATATAGAGTGTAACATATTTGTGGATAGTAGTTTATTATGACTTGATCCTCTGGATCGAGAGATTCTATCCTTAGTTTTAAATCGATAATTAATTATTTTTAAATTGATAATTATTTAGTTTCGTAAAAATTGGTCGTTGCCAATTTACCGGCAGTTTTACATGAATTTCTTATGTTCTTGTGGTTCGGAACCCACGTAAAATTGTAGGTCTCCTCCGCCACCACGGAGGACATACACAACACGATTACGAACACAGTTAGGTAGACCAGCCATGAGTGGATCCTAGGGTCTTTGTTGGTCTGAAACATTATAACATTTATATTATATATATATATATATATATATATATATATATATATATATATACACGGTGAACCAAAGGTAGGTGGACAGTAGGTTGAATACGGTTTGTGTTATATTATATTATAACTATGGTGTTCATTATAACTATGGTGTTTGTGTTATATTATATTAAATATTATAACTAAATTTATTTAAATTTTATTTTGTATTATAGTATACAAAAAAATTAAATATGTATTCTCAAAATAAACGTTATCATTTACTGTCCACCTACATTTGGTTCACCTTATATATATATTGAAAAAGATGGTCTGTAAATACCAAACTTTAAATGCTAATGTATTTTTGTATTTCCTAGATGCCTCTAAAGCATTTGATCGTGTTAATCATGCCAAATTACACTGGTCTGCAAGGTTTCTGTTGTTTTGACATTCATACCTGTTTTATAGCAATTTTGGGATGCTGAATCCAAAAATTATATAAATTTTGTTTTCTTTTTGCAAATAGCCATATAATTTTATATAATGTTTATATACGCCCGTATGTGTCTCTGTATATTATACATGTTATTGTTGTTATTATAGTATGTTATGTTATTATTATATGTATTTACTATTATTTTTTAATCTTTTCAGACTTTCGCTAATATGGCATCAAGAGGCTGTTTAAATCATCCTGACATATTTTATTATATATCTAATATATGCGGCAACTTTGTTGCAAAGAAACAGAGCAGATCATCACAGACTTTGTCAGGAAAGTGTATTATACCTACTTTGGAATGAAACTCGGAGACTAAGACAAGTCATGGACTCCTCACAAAGTTTGTCGTTCTTTTGTTGAATCCTTGAGACAGTGGAGTCAAGGAAAGAGAAAGTCCATGCATTTTGGAATTCCTATGGTCTAGCGTGAACCCAAGAACCATGGAGATGACTGTTATTTCTGTTCGTGCAACGTAGAAGGTTACAACACTAGAAATGAACAGGACATATCTTTTCCTGATCTTCCATCTGCAATGAGACCTATACCACATGGACCCAATGTGCCTGTTCGTTTCCCACCACAAACTCTTGATGAATTCATGCCAGACTCTGAATTTGATGCTGGTAATGCAGATGATACTGACTACTACCAACCAGAAAATCTCAGTCGTGAACCACAACTTTTCAGCAAAGTTGACTAAATGATCTGGTGAGAGACTTGGATCTGCCGAAAGATTCTGGAGAAGTTCTGGGACCCAGACTCCAAGCCAAGAACTTGCTCTCTCAGGGACATCCTTTTCTTGGTACAAAAACCGTGAGACAGAATTTGTTCCATATTTTTCCCAGGAAGGTCCACTGGTCTACTGCAGTGTAACATTGCTGGACTAATATGTAGCTTAGGAACTACATATCAACCAAGTGATTGGAGATTATTTATTGACTCCTCCAAAAAAAGCCTCTAAGTGTTCTCCTTCACAATGGTAACCATTGCTTCTGTTCTTATAGCTCATTCTGTTCACTTGAAAGAAACGTGAAAAGGTTCGGGATAATGAGCATGAGTGGATTGTATGTAGAGACCTGAAAGTTTTATGCATGTTGCTTGGTCAGCAGTCTGGTTACACGAAAATGCCATGTTTTTTATGTGAATGGAAAAGCAGAGCGAGAAGTCAGCATTGGGAGAAGCAGCTGTGGCCACCCAGATGCAGTCTGACACCTGGTTTGAAGAATATCATTCATGAAAAATTGGTTGAGCCAACCAAAGTGCTGTTACCTCCTCTCCACATAAAACTGGGCTTGATGAAGCAGTTTGTGAAGGCATTGGATAAGGATGATCACGCAGTGGTGTAGCTTAGGGGAGGCTGAGGGGGCAAGTGCCACCCGTGATCGGAAAAATATCTGGCCCAGTCGGAAATCTAGAACCAGTTGTAAAAAATGTTTGGCAATAAAGGAGAGAGAGACAGAGAGATACATTTCCCTGTGCTCCAATTTTAAATTCAGCTTCTCATAATAATACATTATATTATAGCATGGCTAAGCCTATGATGTAGTGGCTTGAAAAACATATATTAGTCACGGAAAAGGTGCTAAATTTGTCCAATCGGAAATTTATAACACATTCCCTCCCCGCCCCCTTAAAAAAGACCACGCTAAGCCACCGGGATGGTGACTGCTTCAAGTACATTTGCAGCAAATTCCCAGCTCTCACCTCTGAGAAAGTTAAAGAAGGTGTCCTTGTGGGACCTCAAATCAGAAAGTTAACGTTGGATGATCAGTTTGAAGGAACGGTAAACCAAGCTGAAAGAGAAGCATGAGTTGGCTTAAAAAATGTTGTTCAGAATTTCTTGGGGAACAAAAAGGATTCAAATTTCAAATTGATTGTTGAAAACATGCTGAAAAAACTTGAAAAGTTTGGCTGCAACATGAGCTTGAAGGTTCACTTCTTATATTCCCATTTGGACTACTTTCCCGAAAATCTTGGTAGTGTCAGCGAAGAACAAGGAGGAAGATTTCACCAGGATATCAAGACAATGGAGAAGAAATATCAAGGAAGGTGGAATGTCAACATGATGGCTGATTACTGCTGGTCACTGAAAAGAGAGACCTCCGGTGAAACGGTGAAATGCATAAAAAACTAACAAAAAAGCGTAGATTTAGTCGCATATAACTCATAAAATTCAGGAAAGTGTTAAACTGAATACTTGTACCAGTTTTATTCCTTTATTTAATAAATTAATTACTTAAAATAGACCTTTCATCAGAATTTGAAACGTTTAAAATCCAAATATACTAAATATAACAAGTACATAGAAATACAATTTTTTTATTATTTTTCGATTTGTGAAAAATCCTGATGTGATGGAACAAAATGGATGTTAATTTTGAAATCAGCATTGCGGAATTATGTAAAATGACCTACTGAAACAAAAACTGGAAATTTTTTTATGATTTGCATACCAGTGTTATTTATGAAACTTGTAAATCGTAATGTTACTTGGTCCTTATATTAATATTCTGGTATAATCACCAGATAATTGATTGTAAGATGGTGTGGGGGTCAATTCAAAGTCATTCTTTGTAACCAATGGTGTAAAGCAGGAAAGGATATTATCCCCTTACTTATTCAATGTTTATATGGATAATTTATCTGTTGTACTGAACAGATAAAATAGGTTGCTATCTTGGTACAATGAGTGTTAATCATCTGACGTATGCAGATGACTTAGTTCTTATTTCTCCATCTGTAAAAAGGCTCAGCACACTTCTGAAAGTATGTGAAAGGTATAGGAAGGATCAGAGGCGTGCTGACTCATTTAGAGGCCCCCTGTTCTCATATGATAGCTATTTTACGCGTATGTACATTACATGATGGATATTGATACGATATTGACAATATGTATTTGAAGCAATCCCAAAACATATTTACAAGGCTAAAATTAAATTATTTTTTATTTATACTTTCTTCACATGAGCACAACTCAAGTGACAATCAGTGAAAAAATTTAAAAAAAAATCATGCTAAAAGAAGACGGCTTATCTCACTTGAAGTGGCAGCAATACAATCTATCAGCTTTTCATAGTCTAGATTATTTGTACGCTGATGTTCAACATTTAGAGACAACAGTTGATTTAGATGTTCCTGCGTAAGTGATGAACGAAGTCTGTTTTTAATTATTTTTAGTTTTGAAAAGGCACGCTCGCAACAAACGCTTGTGATGCTGAGAGTAAGTATGTATCGATACACACAAAACAGATGGGCATAGGCTGGCAAACAAAGATTATACTTTCCAAGTACAATGAAAGCGCAACCGAAACATTCTCCACACATTTTGTCCTTCACGCAAGGCTTTGCTTTTCTACTCTGCGGGTTGCAACCTCTTCTTCAAGTACGTCTTAATCAAATTCCTCATCCGATTCAATGTGAATTGGAGCAGGTTGAAGCTGGAGTACATGATCAGTGAGAGACTTCTTCAAAGACTCCAATTGCGCGCAAAACTCAGACGTTCTTGTCGAAAATCACTTGATGTACTGAAGCCAAGAATTTCTCTGATTCCATTGAAGTCGAGCGCTTCGGTCGGAGCACAAAGAACTTCAGCAAAGTGTTTCGGATCAAAAAAAGCAAATTCGAGTAGAATTGCTCGATGAGAAGAGTATCGCGTTCTGAGACTCATTGAGGTTGTGTCCAAAATGATGTTATAGACTGATGTCTCAAAATTTCTTCTCCGTTCACGATTTTCTCTGGAAAATTTAAATTCTGAGGCAACTTCAAAGTTTAAATCAGTAAGATTTTCATTCAACCTTTCTCCCAAAGTTTCTGTTCTTGATAAAACGCTCGCGCAGTCCCGGGTAATCGCGTCGATCAAATTTTGTGCTGTTTCAAGCAGATGTGCTGCTTGAGACAAATCAAGCCCAGCCGTCTGAAGATACCGAGAAGCAGGCAGCGTTATTTTAAAAATTCGAATGTACGTAAATGCCACGGCTATTATTTGGAACTCGCACGATTTCTTCAGAATGTTGTTCGCTTGATTTTTAATGCCAGGTTGAAAGGCTGTTGAAATGTGAATTGCTTGTAGAACTGAAATGACATCCGCAAACATTCCGTTGTTTTTTTTGCTGAATTCGCCAAAGATTTTTATGACTGCCTCTGCATGACTTCCCAATCTTGTTTTGCTAATCAAAGTTAATCGTTCGAATTTTTCCATTCCAAATGCTGATTTTTTTTCTGCTGAATCCAGATCGCCATTCGTTTTCCTGATTCGCAAAAAAAGACAGTAATTTCTTGTACAAGTTGGAACAGCGAAACTGCGGGGACAACTGAACTCGTCGCATCGACGATCACAAGATTAAGCACATATGTAAAACACCAAATAAAGATGTGCTGGGGAACTTAATTTTTTATATTTTCTGCAATCCCGAAATGTCTCTCCTCATTGGAGATGCTCCACCAAAAGAAGAAGAAACGCAGTCCTTGAGAAGAAGCCCAACCGATTCCTGTTTTTCTTGATGTTGTCGAAATAATTCCGTGCCGTGGTGCTATCTAATGAAAATAAAGACAGAATGCTTTCCTTCGTCTCATGCGAAGTTGGATTGATATAACGTACAACCAGAATGCATTGCTCAATGGTGCAGATATCTTGAGTGCTGTTGATTTCATCAACAATTTGTTCCTTGGCTGATTTGAAAGTCCCACAATGATTTTCTCAATAAAGCGATTACACAGAAACGTAACATGTGACCCTCGCCCTCGTGTCTCTTTTCTCAAATTGCTCATTCGTGAAGCGGTCTCAATGTGCAGTCTCAGTGCTTCGTCGTATTTAGCAAGGAGTTCAACCAGAGTCAGACAATTGCCGAGACGACAGTTTTCAATGAGACTGTGGCGGGAGGATTCATTGGAATGACTGCGAAAAGCTAAGCCTTGTCTTGACAAATAAAGAACCACATCGATCAATCTGATGACAACTTTTCGTCTTGCAGCTATTTGACGATTTCTTTCTGAAACCTGATCTTTAAACAGTGTGATCTCTATTGAGCGCTCGCTTGAAAAAGCCATATAACTGAGGACCGATTCCTTGTGAACAACCGTGCTTTCGTGTTCCGCAATTCGTTGGCTAATGTGTTTCCAGTCTTGACAACCGATAACATAGCGATTGTCATGAGCTATTGAGAATGCGAGGCACATGCTGCAATGTAAAGTTTGCTCCATTTCATTGAATGTCAACCATTTTCGCACTGTAGTTTATTTTTGGTTTGTTGCTGGCTTTACTGCAGGATCCTTTCGGTAATAAGTGGAATCTGAGAATGGAATGTTTGAGTGAGGTTGCAGGGGATGAAATCTCAAAAACGCTGCAATGTTTCCTGGTTTTGGTTTTGTAAAAAAATTTAGCGGAGTTTCACTTTCAACATTGCTAGCAACACTGGCATCAACGGAAACATATATGTCGGAATCAGATGGAACATTTTCGCGTGTTTCCACAGAGAAGGAACCACTTATCGTAGGGTCCTCGAGTACGTAGTGGTCAGAATCATTTCGGCTGTTGACCTTCAGTCTCTTGTACCTGGCTCTCTGAAGGTCTGCTATCTTCTGTCAGCATTCGATCACACTCTGGTTGTGGAGTCTTGACGATAAAGGTATTGAGCGCATCACGCTGAGAGTTTATAAATTCTTGTTATTTTTTCTTCCTGGATCGTTTGGATGCACCGCTTTCAAACGAACGCTTCATTTCATATGTCCAAGTCCAACCTATAATAAGAAAAAATTATTAATATATATATATATATATATATATATATATATATATATATATATGTGTGTGTGTGTGTATATATATTTTATATATATATATATATATATATATATATATATATCGGCCCAGTTGGAATATCGCGAAAAGCAAAAAAATGGGCAAGCTTCTGTTTATAAAAGTTTAAAAATTCTAAAATATAGCCTATAAGGCAACCAAATAACGAGACAAAGCAACGTCAGTTACGGACACACTAGCTGTAACGAATTTTCGACTTCTTTTAAGAATGCGACAGTCTGACATTCACTTGCTCTTAGACTGCTAGTTCCACTTTTTTCTTCCACTATTGGGAGTAGACATTTACGTTAGTAACAGATAGACTTCTAATTCTTTTGGGTTTCAGAATTGGACATTTACAATAGATTTGAGTGCCGTGAGCGTCGCAAGATTCGTCGCCCTAACTGAAGATGGTCAGAGCCAGCGTTACGTCGCCGATGCGCTAGGAATTCTAAGAACAACGGTTCGACGTGTCTACCAACGTTATGTGGATACAGGAGAGTACACCAGAAGATCAAGATCTGGAAGATTGCGCTGCACATCTGCCCGTGACGACCGTTTCATCGTCTTGAGTGTTTTGCGAGAGCGTCGCTTGACTGCCACAAACGTCCGTAATGAGCTGGAAAAGTCTCGAGACGTCAGTGTATCGGCGCGAACCGTTAGAAGGAGACTTCTGGAAAGTGGCTTAAATGATAGACATCCAGCAATGGGCCCGGAATTGCTCCCACATCACCGCAATGCTCGTCTTGCTTTCGCTCGTGAGCATGTCAATTGGACTATGGTCCAATGGGGACGAGTATTGTTCACGGACGAATCAAGATTTAATCTTCGAACATCCGATGGACGGGAGAGAGAGTGGAGAAGAACAGGAGAAAGATTCGCCCTATGCACTTTTACGGAGAGGGTTGCTTTTGGAGGAGGCTCAATCATGGTCTAGGGTGGTATCACTTCAAACTCGCGCACAGAGATCTTCGTTGTTGGTGGTGGGTCATTGACGTCCGCAAGATACTTGGAAGAGATCTTGCTGGAGCATGTGGTTCCTTTTGCTCCTTTCGTTGGCGAAGACTTCTTTCTTACAGTACGATAACGCTAGACCCCATGCGGGAAGAGCCGTTAGCGATTTCCTTGACGAAGCTGGAATTCGTCGAATCGAGTGGCCTTCCCGAAGTCCGGACCTGAACCCCATAGAACATCTCTGGGACACAATGGGACGTCGTCTTAGGGCTCGTCTAGTAGCCCCTAACACTCTACAGGAGCTACACCAAGCTTTAACTGAAGAGTGGGAGGGAATCCCACAGGATGTGATCGCCGATCTCATTCATGGGATGAATCGACGAATGGCTGCAGTCATTCAAGCTAGGGGAGGCAACACCTCTTATTAACTCTGGATCACAAGTTGTTTTTTTAGTTGTTTTATCGTTTTTCTTTCAATTTTTTGTTTTTGTCGAAATCTCTGTTTTTTTGAGTTACAATTTTTTGTACAGTATTTTTTGATAATAAATTGTATTAAGCAGGTATTTGAAGATTTTTTAATGTCCTCATAGACTAAATTTTCAAATTTTAAAACTTATAAACAGAAGCTTGTCCACTTTTTTGCTTTTAGCGAAATTCGAAGTGGGCCGATTTTTCTGCCGCTCAGTGTATATATATATATATATATATATAATAGGAATTTTTTATAATATAAAAAGCAGCCAACTAATAATAAGAATATTTTCTGATGAAATAATTCTGATCATTAGTTGTTATTTTTTAACTTTTACCTTAATGATTGCTTGGTTATATTTTATGCCTTTCCATGCCCTTAATGCGGCCCTGGGTTGCAAATGCGCTGAAATTCGGGATGTTTGAAAAAACTATATAGGGCTATGGGTTGATTGCCTGATACCCTCATCCGTTGGAAATTTCCAGCAGATTTCAGTGGAGAGTTAAACGACAAAAGCCCTATGTTTTTTCGTTAGAGAGTTATGAATATGTAGGTCTTTAAAGGACCTCTTTATATTTAATTGTTTATGGTAATTTTTGCGTCGGGGTTTTAGATGCCTCTATGTGAACGAAAAGAAATTGTCCCACCTTATTTTTGCTGGGCCTTAGTTTGCTTCGATGTAGGGCGTCACGATCTTTTTCGGTGTAGGGCCGCCACGATGGAGTTACGCGATGAGTTAACTTGATGTAATTAATATAGGCAGTCACAATATAAACACTTTAAGGTACAGGCCTATCCTATCTGTGGTAATTAAGTTTATTATAAGGAATTCACTCAGAACTTTAGGGAAGACAAAAGCACATCCTCCCTGTTTAAAGCGTTCGCTGTACAATAAACAGCCCCGAGAGCCGTTCCTTCGCGTTGTATTTTCATTATTTGCTGATCCGGAAAAATTTTGTTTGGTCTACTTCTCTGTGGTAGACTAAACAATAAATTGGGTTTTCTTGTTGCTATGTGAGGCTCGATGCATACATACAGGTTCTTTGTACATATGGCAATTATTTCATTCCCAATAGGCTATGTCGCTAATCCCGAGGCAATTTTGTAT
The DNA here is from genome assembly GCA_023014485.1 of Bathynomus jamesi. Classification (NCBI taxonomy): domain Eukaryota; kingdom Metazoa; phylum Arthropoda; class Malacostraca; order Isopoda; family Cirolanidae; genus Bathynomus; species Bathynomus jamesi. The sequence goes on along the minus strand of JAJOZX010008975.1, from coordinate 149,379 downwards.
AGATATTTAATTCAATTAATTAATAATTTATATTTAATTATGAAATAAAGGTACCACATATGATACCATGTTGTGAGCGCGTATAGTTTTTCCATAGGATGCTTCAACATTTTGTGAGGCCCCTAGGATGGGAGAGGCCCCTGTGATGGCACAGACTGACAGATCGCCCAGCACGCCACTGGGAAGGATAATGACATAAAATAATCCTACTAAAAGTCATACTACTTATGATTATGAGAACCAAGGACTATCAGTACACAAAATTTTCTGAATTTCAATTGAATGATATGGTGCTGTCAGAAGTGATCCAGATTAAGTATCTGGGCCACATACTAACTGATGAGCTTTCAGATGACTGACATTCTAAGGCAATGTAGCCAATTATATGCTCCGGGAAATACTTTGATTAGAAAATTTCATGTGTACATTAGAAGTTAAGATGACCTTCTTCAAACCTTTTTGTATCCCAATGTATACAGCTCATTCGTGGTGGAACTGCAGGATGTATGAGAAAACTGTATGTTGCCTATAATAATATTTTTAGAATTTTATTAAGAACTAGATTTATAATTGGTGCTCATTCTAGTGTCAGTATGCTGTTTGTAGTCAATAAGGTGCCTAACTGTGCCAGTGCTTGATGAGTCAGTTAATGAGTTGATAGACGCCATGGTTAGTAGACTAGTATCTGATATATTTTATAGATCTCAACTCTTGAAGCAGTGGCGTAGGCAACTGTATGTTCATTATTTATAGTGTTCATGGACCGAACCAGGGGAGGCCTAGGGGGCACGTACCCTCCCTAGGGTAGATCCCCAAAGGAGACCAAGTCGAAATTTTACTGCAGTCCATGAAACGCTTTATACCATTTTTCCAAAATTGCCCATAAAATCCACAATTTTCATGCAACTACGATAAATTTTATATTTATACATAATAATAATAATAATAATAATAATAATATTTTATATAATATAATATTAACTTATATATAATATTTCTTTGTCAATGCAACTATCACTACCACACTTCAAAATTAGGGCCTATGTATCAGAGCATTTTTTAAGCCAGTTTCACTGGGCGACAAGGGTTTATATATATACAGTATATACCTGCACTAACTATTACTGACTGACTTCTCAGGATGCATAACCATTGCCCTACGATCGGCTGTCTTACACTCTGGTTCACTCGTTATAATCCAAGCACTCTTTCAGACCAGAGTTGCTAACTTCGAGTTCCACAAGTTCCCAACTTCAAGTTCCACACGCTATGAATCATATACAATTTTATATGGACAAAAACGAACATGTCACCCAGTAATGGGAAATTTCATCCACTAGGCCAGTGGTTCCCAACCTGTTCACCACCAAGGACCCCTTTTATTTATTTTTTTTTCCCACGGACCCCTGTTTTTAAAAGTCTGTCTACCCAACAAACTGTTTTTATTAACTAATAATTAATTAACTTTTTTCACATTTTTCACTATCAAATAAAAGACATAACTGAGTATGCAATTAAAATACAGCGTATTAAAAAAGTATTAATAATTCCAGCCAAGAGCAAGGAAACTTGAAATTTTAGCCTGAGCGCCCTTATCGTGGGTAAATTGTACGATTTCCATTGGAGCATTTCGAAATATTGAAAGCTCACGGACCCCCAGTACTACCTTCGCGGAGCACCTGGGGTCCGTGGACCCCAGGTTGGGAACCACTGCACTAGGCGACAAAAAATTTCGGCTGGGCGACATTTATGTCGCACAGTTATAATGTTAAAAAATGCTCTGCTACTGTACGTATGCATTATAATATTGTGTAATTTAAATGTGGATCATCCCCAGGGAAAGTGTAAGTTTTTGATACCTTTTAGCTCAGGCACAGGAACAGGAAGGCTGTTTCCTGTTGCTACCTCACATTACGGTGGGTGAAGTGTACAGTATATAAAAAAATGTGGATCAAATAAAATACTCGGCGTGATGTCCATTTGGTGCCCCCCCGTAGACTACCCTCCCTGGATCCGCCCCTGGTGTTTCATTGGCCTACATCCGGGGTGCACAAACCCTGGCACATTGTGACTCTGACGATGGCACATGGACATTCATCAAAGCAAATAAAACATCAATGGTTATAATGCTGCACCAGCCTGAATTCAGAATGCCCTCGCGTAAGCAAGAAATTTGAGAATTTTCGGAGTGGTAATTGACAACTCTTCTAAGACTGCCTGGAGCGCTTGCGCAATAAGATTTAAAATTCAGTTACTGAATAATCATTCATGTGTTTAGTGCGTCATATATGACAAATTGGCTGGAGGGAAGCAAGTACACAAGGCTTCATGGCCGGATCCAGACCTCAAATTTGACCGATGCAATTTTTCAGGTTAACCATTTCAATACAAATCTTTATAGAAATATAAAATACGTGCATATTTTTTCATGAAATAATACAAACAGATTGTATATAACTATATTTTTATTGATTTACACAGTATTTATACAATATATTTACTTCGTGTATTCAGAAGTACACCTCGTCAGGGAATGAAGGGAGAAGGCGAGATGACAAAAATATATACAACGGGACAGAAAAACAGAAAGATTAGCACATGATTAACAAGAGTTGATTAGAGGAAAAAGGTATTTTAACAGGATATTGTCAATTTTATATATTCCTGCACAGTTATTGAAATTATTTTTAAAATGGATAAATGCACATTCTAGAATATTCCTTTCAATTATATCTCTGTTTTTAACGAGCGCTTTAGAACTATCCCACTTGATACTATGATTAGTTGATTACATCTATACATATGGTTAAAAATGCATTAGAATTATTTGCTGTTCTACACGCATATTTATCCTGGTTTACCCTAATATCTAACGTTTTACCCGTTTGGCCTATGTATACTGAGTCACATTGTATACATTCGATCGAATACACACAACCAACCACATTATCCGGGCTATTCTTTATTAGACGTGATTTAACAGTATTATTCATTTATTATACTTAAAGACTACATTGATACGAATTGCTTTAAGTAAAGTCGGAAGATATTGAAAATTAACATGGTAAGGTAGGCTAAGGATATTTTTACGCTCAAATTCCTTTACAGTTACACTATTATAATACTTATTCTTGGCTTTCCTAAGGCAGTTATCTAAAAATGAAATAGGATAACATAATTTAGTACCAATATTCACAATATTGCATAACTCGGAATCTAAAAATTCAGGACTGACAACTCTCAATGCTCTAAGAAACAGCAGAGAAAATAGAAGATTTAATCGAGGGATGGTGGTCAGAATAAAAATACACATAATAGTTATTATTAGTAGTAGGCTTACGATAAACTTCAAATTTGAACTGATTAAAGCATCTCCAAATTTTTAGATCCAGAAAAGATAAGCTTCCATCATTTTCTTTTTCAACCGTGAACTTAATAGATGGAACTAAATTGTTGAGCCTACCAAGAAATAAGTCAACATCCAAATTATTAGAGCAAAGGCATAAAATATCATTTATATACCTGTACCAAACAAGGTTAAAATTAACAATAGTAGGCAAAATTCTGCTTTTAAAAAATTCCATATACAAGTTAGCTAATACCGGTGAGAGGGAATTTCCCAACGCTAATCCAAACGACATAGCATAAAACTTATGCTTTTCCGTAACCTATAAGCTATCTAAATGGTTAGTTAGTTTATTAACGCCGTTAATTGGCTCTATTTTCAGGTCACATATTGTAAGTAGCATGGATCTTATTGACAAACTGAAGTTTCCTAATAACCCTAATTTCAAACTGGTAAGTTTTTGATGTATGCTCATTATTCACAAAAGTCCCTGTTGATGACCTACTTGATTTTTTTAAAGATAAGATCTCTGAATATTCTTTCCCTGTTCAACACAACACTCTTATTGAGTTAATTAAGCTTTGCATCAAAGATTGTAAATTTCAGTTTGAAAATAAGTTTTTGTTATGTCGTTTGGATTGGCGATGGGAAATCCCCTCACATGTATTAGCTAACTTATACAGGGTGGGCGGAAAGTAGCTCCCTATTTTGGATTGGTAAAAAAATACGTATATTATCCATTTATTTCAGAAGAAATAATATGAAAAGGTAGGCATACATGGTAGGTTTTCTCTAAAATTCATGTGGGCTCCAACTCTTTCCACCAGCTTCTGGAGCCGCCCAGGAATGGCGTCCACTGAATTTAGCAGGAACTCCGGCGGGATGGAGGACATGACTTCCCGAATTCGGTCCTCCAGTTCTTCCAATGTCCTCGGTTTGGTGCGGTAGACTTCTTCCTTTACCCACCCCCAAAGAAAGAAGTCGCACGGTGTCAAGTCGGGGCTCCTGGCTGGCCATTGATGTGGACCACGACGACCCATCCAACGCCCAGGGAAGTGGGCATCCAGCCACTCACGGACAACAAGAGCGAAGTGCGGAGGGGCGCCATCTTGCATAAATATCAGATCGTCGATGTTCTCCCATGTGCTGACAACCGGCCAGACCTCGTTTCGCAACATAGCAAGGTACCGCTCAGCATTCATGGTGTTGCGCAGAAGGAACGGGCCCACAACCTGATCTGAGGTCATACCACACCACACCGTTACACTGAACCGATTCTGCCGTTTTTCAGCGGTAACCGTGCGACTTCTTTCTTTGGGGGTGGGTAAAGGAAGAAGTCTACCGCACCAAACCGAGGACATTGGAAGAACTGCAGGACCGAATTCGGGAAGTCATGTCCTCCATCCCGCCGGAGTTCCTGCTAAAGTCAGTGGACTCCATTCCTGGGCGGCTCCAGAAGCTGGTGGAAAGAGTTGGAGCCCACATTGAATTTTAGAGAAAACCTACCATGTATGCCTACCTTTTCATATTATTTCTTCTGAAATAAATGGATAATATACGTATTTTTTTACCAATCCAAAATAGGGAGCTACTTTCCGCCCACCCTGTACTATATGGAATTTTTTTTAAAGCAGAATTTTGCCTACTGTTATTAATTTTAACCTTGTTTGGTACAGGTATATAGATAATATTTTATGCCTTTGGCCTAATAATTTGGATGTTGACTTATTTCTTGGTAGGCTCAACAATTTAGTTCCATCTATTAAGTTCACGGTTGAAAAAGAAAATGATGGAAGCTTATTTTTTCATGATCTAAAAATTCAGAGATGCTTTAATCAGTTCAAATTTGAAGTTTATCGTAAGCCTACTACTAATAATAACTATTATGTGCATTTTTATTCTGACCACCATCCCTCGATTAAATCTTCTATTTTCTCTGCTGTTTCTTAGAGCATTGAAAGTTGTCAGTCCTGAATTTTTAGATTCCGAGTTATGCAATATCGTGAATATTGGTACTAAATTATGTTATCCTATTTCATTTTTAGATAACTGCCTCAGGAAAGCCAAGAATAGGTATTATAGGATAATAGTGTAACTGTAAAGGAATTTGAGCGTAAAACTATTCTTAGCTTACCTTACCATGTTAATTTTCAATATCTTCCGACTTTACTTAAAGCAATTGGTATCAAAATTAGTGTTGAAAACCGGTTTGTAAAATTCCCCTAAAAAACGAAAACCGAAAGAAAAAACCGGTTTTATCGATTTATTTTTATTTGGCTCAAACTTGCGCGAACGTGCAGCTACGCGCTACAGCGCACAAAAAATAACTTCGAATACATTACCTATTAAGTTAAATTGTGACAAACTGGCAACTGCTCTTCAGTATAATTTTTGCCTATCTGGCAACTCGATCTTCAGTTTGTCTCATCATGTAGGCTGTAGTGTAGAGTCAGTTAACTAAAGCCCTATTCGCAGTATAAGACCCTTAATGCCCTTTGTTTCTTAAGATGTCATTTCCAAATAGGTAAAATCTAAATTAATTTATATATTTTTTCTTACACGAAGAGTCAATTTTCTGTTTTCTAGGTAAAGTTTTTTTTATTAAAAAACTTTATTTCAATATTTTTTCCAAATAGAGATAAATTTTATTTTTATTCTTTATAATTTTTTACAAAAAGAAGTTTATTTCTTTCTAAGTATAGATGTTTTATTTTAAAAAATTATTTCAAAGCTAAATTGTTTGAATAATGTATTATTTTGGCTAAAATAAAATATGTCAAAGTTGTCATTTTCTTATTCATATGCATACATATGATGCTGCATTTTTGCATTCTTTTGACCAAAAAATAGGCGATAAGCTATGCTTGTTTAGAGTTAAAGTCAGTACCTTTCAATTGTGGCTTTTAAAAATTACTATACTTTTCGGTCATAACCGGTTAAAACCGGTTTTCAAAAAACAGATCGATTAAAAACCGGTTTGTAAAGTTTCGATTATTTTTCAACACTAGACTATCAATGTAGTCTTTAAGTATATTAATACTGTTAAATCACGCCTAATAAAGAATAGCGCGGATAATGTGGTTGGTTGTGTGTATTCGATCGAATGTATACAATGTGACCCAGTGGGTTTCCATCATTCATTCATTTCACGTGTTTAATTGTGAAATTCATCCATATATATGAAGAGGGCAGACAAAGAAATTCCTTTTCCTCGCCGTTCGCAGACATCTTGGAATCATCAGGAATCGAAAAACACACGTGGTTTGTCAAGGAGAGAGAAACAAAAGGACGCTTGTGTTTTTCCCATAAAAAGGCCCGCGAAAAGTTAGTCTTACGAGCCTATAAAAGTCAGAGTTCACTGAAACTCGCTCTCACTCCACCTGAAATACTGCATCAATGTAAAAAATATTGTAACTTAATTTTGCAACCTCCTTTCGGGGAGACAAAAAAAAAAAAAAAATGGTGTCAATAATCCAGCAGGGTTGAAGCACCTTAAACAGAAAAAAACAAACAAAAACAATCACTCCACTCTTTACTTCTTGTGCATCTCACCTCACGTAGCGCCGCTTCGACCTCAGCCGGCCTCAGTCCTTCAAGTCACATTTCAACCATACAAGAACCGAAGCAACACTTGAGGCGACTCTACAATTCCATCCTGCAAGAAATAACATCACTACTGTAGGCGCTTTCCGCTGGCCCTTTTCAACAAATCTCTGCCGGCTGTCAACACTCATCCTCTCGCCGGCAAGGCCAGTCTGATTACAGAAGCGCCCTTCGAGGCCCAGGTCCGTAAACCTCCTATTAAGCTACGAGCCACAAACCCCATTTCACTCTTCACTCCTCCTTCACCACAATTCAATCGGCGCCCGTTCAACAAGTATTTTAACAGGTTCCCTACGGCCTCCAAGGTCATCTTCGACGGGCGAAACGCAATACGGTCAAACCTTCACCTAGGCCTACAGTTTCCAAGTTTATCGCTGACGAAACGCAATACGGTCAACCCTTCACGTAGGTTTTCAATCTCCACAGTTATTCATCATCTCGGTAAGTTATTTCGGCTCTCACTAGGGATACAGGGTTTTTGGTTACGTCGTGCTTCCACAAGCTCTGCCTAATCACTTAAGCCCTAAAAGTGTTCCCATTACCGTGGAAACTAACTCTCGTGTTAAGACCGCAGTAGGCCTATTCAAGTGTTGTACCAATACCATAGTTTTGTATCACCCTGTTATTACGTTCTTTCATATAACTCATTTTATTTTGCATCCGTTTGTTTATGTGCTTTTAATACTACATTTTTCGGACTTAATCCATATGCTTGCCGTACCGTACTTCCATTATTTCTGTTATCAATAGGCTTCATTATTTATTGTGTGTCACTCGGCATATCTCATTAGCCTATTTGAATTAGCGTATTTAATTAACAATTAGTCTGTATAACCATTCCTTATTGCTAAGAACCAGTCATCTTTAGCATAGTATAAATGCTGTTATATAATTGTTAATCATTATAAATACCTTTTATTGAACTGTTAATCGCTGTGAACAAATAATTGATTTATTTTCCTAATTAAACACAAAACAACAAAGTAATTTCTCTCTCCTCATTAAATATTGTTTATTTGGGCAGTAGGCCCAAATTGGTGACCCCTAATATTTCATTTCAGTCTTATTCAGTAATTATAGTAAGCCTACTTAGCCACATCATATCGGTGATCCGTAGGCCACTGTATATGTAATATATATATATAAAATTGAATGTGATAGTAAGATGAAAGTAGGGAGCAACCATAAACACAAAAGAAACGCCCACACACATATACAAAAACATTAAACGTATATAGCAAGATAATTACATAGATCAGTTTACCGATTGGTCAGTTATTTGACCGATGCATATGATGCACAAATTTTTTTGACCGATGCAATTGCTTCCGTTGCATCGGTCTAGATCCCGTCCCTGAGCTTTGTAATGCAGGTAAAAGAAAACGTAAAATATAGTTATAAAATACACACGACATTTATTGCTTTACTAATAATGCAATTTATTGGTACAATATAAAAAAGTATATGAACTTAGGCCTATTCGACATAGTCATAGTGGCACATTACGTTTTGCATTTTGGAAAAATGGCATAAAAAAGCACATGATTGCCATAAGTTTGAGCACCACTGGCCTACATAGTCACTGCTCCCTACAACAACCTCTTAATCTTCTATGGACCACCTCTATAATGCTTGTACCTGTTGAATCTGAAATAAAGTTTTTTGTTTGTTTGTACAATGTTTGTTCTTTTCAGGATGCTCGGTATTTCCCTCCTGTTCAGGGATCTTCTCTATATCCAGTATATGGGTGTAGCTATTTATTTTTTACAGTTTTTAATCAATAAGGTGTTCCATTTGACCGGACTTGCAGCTGAATGTTTATTTCATTTGTCCTATAGTTCGCGCTATATCTTCTGGAGTAAAATCAAAATCTGTTATACAATCTCCTTGTAATTTCTCTTCAAAGAATGCATCTCTGTCAGATAACACTTCGCCACACATTTTGGGGAACTGAAAACTGATTCATATTAGGCTCTCAATGTTTCAACTATTTCTTTTAAATCGTCGATTAGTTTATTATTTCCTTTCTTTAAGGGCCCGATCGTGGCGCACGTTCTTGTTTTCCGTTTCCTTCCTTTGTTCCTTTATTACTTATATATATACTGTACACAGTGATGGGCATCGATACATGAAAATCGCTAAAGCGATACCGATACATCGATACATGAAGAACGTCTTAGGCGATACCGATACGCCGATACTTTCTAGATGTCTTAAGCGATACCGATACCGATACATGCATCGCCGATACATGTATCGCCGGTACATTTTTATAATTATTCATTTAATATGTAGGTATTAGATATTATTGTTTATACTAGTAATTTGTACGCACTGTAAGTAAAATCAACGACATTTTAATGGGTTTTATAGATGTAAATAAAAACAATTGCTTTATTTAATGAAAGTATGTTTTAATTTTGTAGGATACATGAATGACTGAAAATATTACACTAACAATTAAAAGTAATTACTACAGTATTACCCTTCAAAAATACCAGCTGGCTAAACATCTGGTCAGACAGTCTATTCCTTTTTGGAGCGTGAATGTGACCAGCCAAACTAAACAACCGTTCTACAGGAGCAGAGGATGGTAGTGGTGTGCTATACTTCAGGAAGACCCGTAGAATTCCTGGGTACTGCCTCAGAGATTGGAGAGAATGACTTCCGTCACCCAGATACTGTAAAACTTCCATCTCAGTGGAATCTTGGGTTGCAGAGACATTAGTGGAAGCAGACTCATAACAGAAGAAATCATCTGCACTTCCGTCAGATGCAGCATCACTTAGTTGTTGCTTGGGGGTCTGCTCGCTGAGGCTCTTAACAGCATTAACCAACATTTCTTGAACCCTCTTCTTGACAATGTTAGTATTAAATTTGCCTTTTATTGTCATCCACTTTAACTTGGACAGAGGATTTGAAGACGATGCCAGTATTGCTGCTTTACACTCATGCGACGCATCAAGCACAGAAACTTTTCAAACCGCTTAGTGAACCCTACTGTGACTGCATTGAGAAGTGGCTGACAATGACGCAATGCCTCCGAATTCAAACGCTCTAGCTTCTTCTCTACAGCTAACAATGTCGGAAGCAGGCAACCGTAAAACATTCTTTGTCGGACTGCAACCTATCAAGTGCTGTTGCAATGGGTTGTAGTACGGTTAGGTATTCCTGGAGAAAATCAAGCTCATTATATGAGCGTTTCTATATTATGAGCGTTTCTATATTATGGTTAATTAATCTCAATAACACAAGTACAAACGTGTTTAAACGTTGCGCCGTACTGTGTGACGTGACCAGTAGAGTAGTACTGTCATTAAATAAATATTTAATAATATTATTATTTATGTATATTCATAAATATAACTCAGTAGTGTCATATTATAACATCTATTTAAATATTTAAAAATTCTTATTAATGTATCGATGTATCGAAGTATCGATTTTTTTCGATACATTTAAGAAAATTGACCTTAGCGATACCGATACAAAAGTATCGATCGATACGTATCGGCGATACATGTATCTAGATACTGCCCATCACTGACTGTACATATACAGACAGTGCTTTTTTTCTGCCGGAACACACCGGTACCGGCACCTTTTAATGAATTTACAACAAATTAAACAAAACTTGACGATTTCAACTTTCATTTACAACTCTGCTCGGTTTTTACCGCAGCTTTAATTATCCGGTTGCTATAACGGCCATCCTATGTTCATTTATTATATACTATATACAGGGTGTCCCATAAGTCCGGCATCATAGGAAAAATAATAAAAAAAAGGCAAAACAAAAGTTTTTATTTACAGAACGTGCCCAATATGTCCACCATTGTTTTCAATACACAAATTCAGACGTGATACCCAGTCAGCAAGCACACGGCGAATGCTGTCAGGAGTAATGGTGTTACATGCCCCAATAATGCGCTGCCGCAAATGTTCAACACTCCTAATTTTCTCTGCGTATACCAGCGCTTTCAAGTGGCCCCAGAGATAAAAATCTAGTGGCGTGAGATCCGGGCTTCTAGCTGGCCATTCCACAGGCCCTCGACGTCCTATCCAATGACCAGGGAATTGTTGGTACAGGTATTCCCTTACTTGGGTGCTGTAATGTGCAGGAGCGCCGTCTTGCTGGAACCATGTTGGGAAATTTCCTTCTTCGTTCAAGACACTGGGAAATGCTTCTTCCTTGAGCATACGTAGGTAGGTGGCTCCAGTGACATGTTCATCGAAAAAGAGGGGGCCTATGATGCGATCCTTCCAAATGCCACACCATACCATCACCGAGATGCACCTTGTTCCTTTGAAGAGGTATACCAGTGAGGGTTGTTTTGAGACCAGTAGCGGGTGTTCTGTCGATTTATCTCACTATTTCCATAAAAAACAGCCTCGTCACTGAACAGAATGGTGGACGGAAAATTGGCATCCCAAGCATATGAATTATGGTTTGTAGAAATAGAAAAATATGAATTTCTTCTATGATGCCGGACTTATGGGACACCCCGTATATATTATATATATATATATATATATAGGGTGGTCCAAAAATCCGTATTATTTTGTTGAAATAATAGTATTTTAGGATAAAAATGTAGTAACATAATTAGATGTATATTTATTTATCAAGCTTAGGTCTAACATTCGACCTGAGCACCATCAGTGTCTGCACATTTCAAATCTGTCCACTGCATTGCAGAACACATTCTCAAGCACCTCTGGGATTATTATCTTAGCACCTGCCGCGACAATCATATAGTACAGGATCTGGCCTAGAGTTCGTATAAATTTCTGGGTGCAGAGGTTTTGACGACTGATCTAGACTAATTTTGGGGCGGAGAATCCGAATTTTTCTATGCCATCGCACAAAATTGGTGCGAAAGTGGTCAAAATGGCAAAAAATTGGCAAAAATGGCAAAATTTTATCAGTTTTTCGTATTTTTGTCATATTCTTGAGTTGAAAATTTTTTTAAGGGCAATTGTTTGTTTGAGAATCTGTGTTTGTAACATACTGCTGCCTGAACCAAGAAAACTGACAAAAATGTCAAAAAATAACAGCAAAAATAATACAAAATTAATTAAATATTGTCAAAAAATCGCAAAAATGAAATTTTTGGCTATTTTGGTGCATAAACTAGCTCTAACCAATCTTATCGGACTAAATAGTCAAGAAATTAGATATTAATAGCTCTACTAAAATTTCCTAACACAAAAACATGTACAAATGTCTAAATTTTGGGTTACAATGATTAAAAATGGTTGTAGAATATTTGAAAAAATAGACAAAATATAAAAAATAGTGCTAATTTTATAAAACTCTTAGGTTTGCATGTTGTAAAAGACTGTGAGATAAGATCATGTATTATTTCTGATGATGAAGTTGACTGAAAATCTTGCAAAAGTGGCAAAGAGGTTGGCAAAAATGACAAAAACTGTCAAGGCCGCTTATGTGATTGAGAAAGAGTGTTACCGTCACTCAGGTGCATCTTCCCAGTGCAGCACCACGGCAATGGGCTAAGTTATAGCTAACTTAGTGGGAACGACCTCATTTAATGATGAGGCCCCATTGTTTTTTTGTTTTTTTTCTGTTCTTTTTTTTGTTTATTTGAAACTTTTATTGGAACATTATTTACAAATAAAAGCACTATGGCTTTTGTGGTATCATCTTCCGACACCATGAAAATGAAACAGAAGTACAAGGTACAGATTTGTTCATCTGTAATTTTATTCAGTTACCTGCTGAAATTCAGGCGTTAGGATTTTGGCATGTTCTTTGATTGCACTTGCAGAATGAGCAGCATGGTATGGATGGCGCAGTACAAGGGCATTTTGACCTCTTGGTACAGGTTTTGCAGCTGCAAGGTTCAATCAAATCCTGAGGTTTATCTGGGTAATCGGTTAGTTGAGGTTCCAAAAGTCCCTCATCAGACTTTACGTAACCATAGTCAAGTGGATTTAAATTTTCAGATATGGAGCCATATGGAGAGTCAAGCCAAAGTTTGCACTGAAGATATGCCCGTTTAATATGCAGTCTAATACTTTTTGAAGAGCAAGGAAGCTGAGTAAAATCGATTTTGTCCCCAGTTTTGTAGTATTGCTCAGATCTTAGTTGATCAAATGATATGGATTTTGACTTGGGTTTGATGCAATGAACCAGAAAGCACCTTCGATTATTTCCTCTGTAAGTGGTTCCTTGCCAAAGTCCTTAATTTCATCAAAGTAGTTTGACTGCTTCAGTGCACTAGATTTTGTGCCTACTTTACTGACACTGTCACAGCCAGTTAAAGCATGCAAGGCAGGTAAAACTTGGATCAAATCGTTTTCAAGCTTTTGATGCAATCCATACAGACTCTACAGAGGAATGATTTTGCGACTTGTTCCAGAGCCTTTAACAAACCATAATTCCTTCAGGCTATGCTCAATCCATTTTGTTAAATGGTAGATGAGGCACACAAAGATATCAGTATCTGGTAGCTACTCAGTGGTGAGCTGGACCCGGTTCGCGCGAACCGGTTGTTAAAATCTTTTTGAAAATAAGAACCGGTTGTTAACTTTTTGCTGGACGCTGAAGAGAGCTCTCAGAAGCAGAAAGAGGTTTTTCGGTGATGAATATTATTTGTAGTGATAGAAGAGCAAGTTTAACAACTAAACACATATCATGCTTTATGATCATCAATTTGTTGGGGAAACCATTAAGCTTCTGGAACCCGTTAACATATGTCAAATCATGGCTGAGAAGTCATCGATCCGCTTTAGATACCAGAGTTCGTGTATCCAAAACGACAGTTTACGGAGAAAACCAAGAAGCCATTTGGAAATTATTACCGTAATAAGTAATAATAAGGTATGTAAAAATGTTTAAATTTAAAAAAATAAAATTTAAAAGCATAGATGTACTGATATTTATGTTTTGCCTAATAATTCATTATTGCTAAAGTTGACTGAGCAATTTAATTTTAACTATGTAGATAATATGATTCATCGGTTTTTATTAAATAATTCTTCTTTTCTGATTTCATTAGAAACGTCTATTTCTCTAATTAACTATACTAATTAATTGTCATGCAGTTATTAATAGCTAGCTGAATCATAAAATGCAGACACTTGAAAAAGGCAAATAGCGAGATAATTAATTTAATTAAAATTGCGAAAGGGTGGGGTGGGAAGGGTTGTCAATTTTTTATTGACGAATTCAAAATTTTTTATACAGAACCCGGTGGTTAAAATTTTGGCAGCTTAGCGAACCGGTTGTTAAAATTTTGGCAGCTCACCACTGTAGCTACTGAAACTGTAGCTCCACCACCAGGCATTGCTTTATCCACCACATAGTTTACATGTAACATCACTTTGTCATCTGCTTCTTCTTGTGAAGAACAAAGCTCAGGAATTTCGCAGACCTTCCCATTTTGGAATTGACACAAACTTCAGGTTTTTCAAGAGTACCACCTCCCAGTACAATTACTTTATCTCCATGGTAGTTTTCCATGAAAAAGCCGACAAAAATTTTGGAAGTTTGCCTTGTTATCTGTGGAACTCCAATACTTGTTGAAGTCAATTGGAAGCCTCTGCTCAGGTGATGTTATGGAAATTTGTATTTTCGAATGCGCAATTGATCGTCTCATCCGTTCTCCAGTCTTGATGCTTGAAGCCTTGTAATTTTCAAATAAGATATGAATTGTGGTTGACTTGGATCCCATACTCAAAAACATATTTAAAAGTGATTGTGCAAATTCACCAAATGTTTTCAACATTGCTTTTTTCACCGGGAATTTCCTTACTTGAGCCATAAAATCTATGATCATTGCATCATTCCCTTCTAACAACAATGGGAGGTCTTCACCCAGTTTCTTTTCAAGTTCCGATCCCAATTCCGATTTCTTAGATTTCTTCAAAAAACCATCACTGTCTACAAGAAAAAATGGAAGAGGTGTAATTTCATGGAAAAGTAATTGATTCAATGGAAATTCCCTGAGCTGAGCAAATGCAATGTAGTTCAGTGCTGCAATGGTTTCTTTTTTTATGTCATATTCCTTTCGTTTTCTGGAAGTGTTCCTCGCTGTTGCGGGTTTTTGCCTCTTAATTGCTGCAAACAAAGTTTCTGTTTTTTTCTCAAGCCGTTCGGTTTTGAAATTCTTGTAAGCAACATCATCTCTATCCAGGCAAGTAATGTGATATGTATAAGACTCTTTATCCTCTTCACCGGTAGCAATGTTTCTGAATGGTTTGCCATCTAATGTTTTGCTCAATGTGTTTCCAACTTTGTAAATGTACTGTTGAATAGCTTGGACATTACTGGAGCTCGATAAGGCATGGCTCTTGGAGTATTCATGATGAATATCATACTCGTCACGATTTTCAAACTGGCCGGAACCTCTCATTTGTGAAGAATATAAGTCCTTCTCATGTTTAATAATATTCCACAGTGCCACTGCTTCCTTTCTCCGAGTAAAGCCAATTAATCCTCCGGACACTTTTGCAGGCTTATTATAATGTTGCTCAAGTGCCTGGTCCATTGGAACTCCACTACATTGTCGTGTCGTTCTCCTCACTACAAAACCACCACTAAGGAATGATTTGTGGAGATCAGGAAAATGTACCTCAAGGTTTAAACAATCCTCAAAGAAGATTGGTGCCCATCTGGCGTAGTTGGTTCTATTGTAGGCGAAGAAAAGTGGGATTGATCTCTGTATGGAAGAAAGAAATAGTGACCAATCACCTGCCCGCATTGAGTAGGTTAAATCTCTGATGATTGGATACAATCTATTGGTAAAATGATACCAGTAATGAAAGTTTTCATTACTATCAGACCTCTGCTTTATATATTGTTGAAAGGATTGAGACAGAGTATATATCGAAGACTTAAAGTCGTCCCATTGCTCTTGTTCTGCAACCATAATTGAAATTTTAGTTGCAGCATCTTGATATAAGTTACGGTGTTCATCGACACTCAAAAACCCATCGAACATAATGCTTGTTATTGCTTCGTGCACGAAAGATAATCCTTGCTTGGCTCTCACATAATGATTGCCATTCATAACGGATTTTACTGTGTCTGGACCGAAACATTCGCTTTCAACCAAAACAGATTCAATTCCCGATATATGAAGATAAGATCCAATACAAGCAAGTACAATCTTCTCAAAATGGAATCCACCCAATCCGATAAACAAATTACTGAACAGATTTTTCAGGAGCTGAATTTCCTTCGCAATAGCATAAACTCCTTCATCACACCACAGTGCACCGTATGGCTTATTCTGCTGCTTAAGCACGTCCTGAAAGTTAATCATTGTTGTAAAAATGGTATCAAATTCAGTTGCTTTGTATGGCAGTATGGGAGTGAACGCAATAGTTGTAGGCTTCAAGCTATCTCCTACAAAAGGGCTTTTGACAGCAACAAAGCTTGGAACAAAGTCATCATTATCAGTATTTGAGTTAGTTGAAGAGCCCTGTATTGTGGTTGTTCTATGTTTGTATCGCATCACAAACCACAGGAAATGGTCGAGATTAACAGTCTCTAGTAAATGATCGTTTGCCTTGTATTCAGAGACTTGGAAATCTTGACTTATTGTACCTCGTTCATGTCTTGGTCCAATCGAGATAATTTCTTGGCAAGGAAGAACGCTTTGTAACTTGCCAAGCCGGAGGGTTGACTCTGGAGCTTCACTGATCTTATTAGTATGCTGTTGTGTTGGTGCAGAGCTTAATGGAGCATTTTGGAATAAAACTAGCACCGTATCGTGTGTCGAACCAATTCCAGACAAGGTATTTTCCAAGGTGTCAAAATTATCCATTGCTGCTTGAATTGGATGGTTTTGATCAAATACTGGAGGAACTGGAACTCTATGTGAACCACATAAAGATATTGTACGTTTTGCTAGTGCAAAATTTATTTTGCGAACTTCTTGATATCCTACACAAATGCTCCGTTTGTTTGCAATTTCAATAAGATCTTTAGACTGTGACAGGTTATGTATAGTTTGAGCAAATCCGACATGCAATGGGGTGGGCTCCAAACCATTATGAAGGATGTAAAACAACATCTGGAAGATAGTGTCACACTTCAGCATCAACTGATTGTTGCTATCTGATACATTCCGGGTGGAAAACAAATGCTGAAGAAATTCCATTTTGGAAGCGTTTTAAGGCTAGATCAAGATCGTTTGGATCACAATAGCTAGAGCGTAAACCAAAACTGTAAGTTTTTAACTCTTTCCTTAGGTCCTTAGCAACGTTTTCGACAGATGATTTCCGCAAAGTTTCAACAATTCTTGCACTCTCAATCTGGACAGAATAAACCATCTGGGATTTTCGTTTGTTGCTAGGATATGTAAAATAAATGGTGTCCTTAAATTTGTCTATAAGCAGGCTCTTAACCAAATAGTTACTGATAGATTCATCCTGGTTCAGCTTTTTATTGATCTCTTGTCTCAAGTAGGTGACACTGTATCCACAGCTTGTGAAGTCTATTTTTGAGACTACATCATTAAACGCTTCTTGAACCATGTCAGTAGAACCCATAACTTCATTTTCTTGCTGTCTGTTTTCCAAAATCGTCTCTATTCTGCGATCATAGGCTGCAAAATGCTTCTTTATACAATTATTATGATAGAATACATCTGCAGCGAATACATCTTTGTATTCGTTCAACATCGCTACTCTGGTAAAAACATCGTCTTGGAACAAGTGAGCATAACTCAATAACTTTTGGGCACGACCTGGAGTACATATCCGAAACAAATCATGGTCAATGTTTCCACCTTTCAATTTGACTCGAGCTGAACCACAAAATACACACACTTTCATATCCTTGATATGCTGTGTTTTAATCCTTTTGCTTGAACTATTTTCTGGAGGAGTTAATGCTTCCCCTAAGGAGGAATCGGAGGGTTCAGATTCAGCATTTTTAGACTTCTGGCTACGTTCAACGAACTTTTTATATGTTGCATAGCACGAAGTGCTGTGATACTGGATATAAGGAGTCTGACTCTCAGTAAGAGCTTTCAAACGCTTGCTTCTGTCATCATTTGGGTACGCAGAAGCCAACTGAAGCAAATTTTTTATTCCATGTTCTCCGCTGCTCAAATATTTCTCTCCACTTGGGCTTTTGTTCTTCTGGCACAAGATACATTTACCAAGGTTTGAGCTATGCTTCTTTTCTGGCACAAGTTGACATACATCCTGAAAAAATAAAATATACTAAGACTTCTTGCAATTGCAATTATAATAAACTGGTTCTATTCTAGACATATAAAAATTCATTTGTAACACATTGGTCTTTATATTTATGTTTTAAATGATCTATCATCTGTTGAATCACATAATGAATACAGGGATCCTCAATTTGTAGCTACTACCAATACTAAACCTGAAACACAATAAATATGACTTAGTTACTCTAAAGAAATCAAATAGATCGATTCTATAAGAAGTTCAAGCATTTTACAACAAGCAAGTCTAAGAATAACATAAAATTAGTACTATTTTTTTATATTTTGACTATTTTTTCAAGTATTTTACAACCATTTTTATCGATTTATACCCGAAATTTAGACATTTGTGCATACTTTGTTTTAATAAATTCTTGCAGAGCTATTAATATCTAATTTCTTGACTATTTAGTTCGATATGATTGGTTAGAGCTAGTTTATGCACCAAAATAGCCAAAAATTTCATTTTTGCAATTTTTTGACAATATTTAATTAATTTTTTACTATTTTTGCTGTTATTTTTTGACATTTTTGTCAGTTTTCTTGGTTCAGGCAGCAGTATGTTACAAAAACAGATTCTCAAACAAAAAATTGCCCTTAAAAAATTTTTCAACTCAAGAATATGACAAAAATATGAAAAACTGATAAAATGTTGCCATTTTGGCCAATTTTTTGCCATTTTGACCACTTTCGCACCAATTTGGTGCGATGGCATAGAAAAATTCGGATTCTCCGCCCCAAAATTAGTCTAGATCAGTCGTCAAAACCTCTGCACCCAGAAATTTATACGAACTCTGGGCCAGATCCTAGACTAATACAAAAATGGATGAAAATCACACATACATATCGACAATAATACACCATCAGATATATAATGACATAAAAAACCTCTTCATTAAAACTAAAAAACTCTTATTTTCCACCTCTGAAGATATAATTATGCAATTATATATATTACTTAACAACGTTGTGACAAAGATTTAAGGTTTATGATGTAAAAAATTAGGGCCTAAACTCGAGAGCCTAAAAAATATGAGCCTAATGGTTAATCCAGTCCTGATTCCAGTGCTGGACAGAGTATTGAAAAATGTTACTTAAGTAAAAGTACTGTTACGGGGAGAAAAGTTACTCAAGTAAAAGTAAAAGTACCCTTATTGGAAACTACTTAAGTAAAAGTAACGGACTTCAGAAGTACTCAAGTACAGAAAGTAAAAAGTGAATCTCCTAAAATAAAGTTTATTCTGAAATTTAACCACAATATTGAATTAATTATGCACAGTTACTAGGTAATAAAAAAAGACTCGAGTTGACAAATCACATCACCATTTATTTACTATCTAACTTAACCTAACATAACTTACAATCTAACTTAAGTAACAAAATTCAACGCTTCTTGAAAATCTATAGTCCACACAGTACCACCATAACTCCCACCACAACACACCTACCCAAGTTTACACTCCATTCACTGACAAAGTCTCCCAAAACTTTGCTACGTTCTGATTGGTTGATCCAAATGGAACCCATGGCGGGTACTTCCTAAATAAAAAAAATCCTGATGTACGAGACGACTTGGACAAAAGTAACGAAGCAAAAGTACATTACTAAGCCGAAAAGTTACTCAACTAAAAGTATCGAAAAAGTAAAGTACTTTAAAGTACTCAAATCCCCAGTACTTCAGTAAAGTAACGAAGTACTGCTACTTAGTTCCTGGCCACCTCTGCTGAAGTCACACCCAAATCAGATCAGAATTAATAGACACATTATTGACAAAAGCCACGAAAAGTTTAAAACATTTTCTTAATTGGGCCCTGCTGAGCCCCTTGGCTGAACGGGTCCCAGTAAACTTCATCCTTTTTACCCCAAATGCTTGAGTCCTGGTGTTGGCTTTCAGCCAACTACTGACAGGCTTTTAATGAAGGAGGGTCTACTCCCTTCCCTCTAGATACCAGATATACAACGCTGTGAACAGGGAAAATTTTGAGGAACAGACCCGGACTGGTTGCTTATAATCAGGGCTGACGAGAGCTGCCACGGGCCCAAGGGAAGGATTGGTATATGGGCCCCTCTGTTTACTCAGTATTTTATTATGAATGTTTTTTGTGTACATAACAAGCAAACTGATTATATGTCCAAGTCATTATTCAAAACATACAATATGAATAAACAACTCAGAAGAAAATGACCATTTTATTTTTCGAATCAATTATATTAATTCTATCACTATACAATTTACAAATGCAGTACCAGTCCATGCAGGCAAGACAATTGTTTACTGCAAGATTTTCATAATTAGAAGTGTACTTTCTTTTCCTTCTCTCTAGCAAAGTGGTAAATGATTCTGATGAAATTTAAAGTACGGGCTAACTGGCTTTCAGTTACAATGGTTCCCAGATCTGTCAGTCAGTCTTGGGCATTGGTGGACCGCAGATATTTTATGTTTCAGTTTGACTATGTTAATCTCTATAAAATGTATGTTCATTAATTATATTTGCTCTCTGCTATTTAATCAATTGCTTTATTAATATTTTTAGATTTTATCCCTCTTTCCGGGCCCCCTAGAGGTCCGGGCCCCGGGGATTTAACCCGGCTTCTCCGCCCTCTCGGCGGCCCTGCTTATAACCTTGGTTAACTTTAGTCTTGCTTCCGCCAGAATTGTTCATTCCGACGAAGGTCAAGCTTGTCACTCCACTTTAGACGTACAGTTAACGTGGAATCCGAACCACGCCCCACCACGGGCAGTCAAAAATTACAAAATCCTCTCCCGAACTCGATCTCACGACCTCCTGATCAGCAACCCAGCGTCTTAACCACTAAGGCTACTCCTTTATCTCCAACCAATTTTTATTGTGTGGGAAAATAAACAGCTGGGTTTGCTGCGCGCCGCCTGCCGTCACCGGGTCTCGATCCCGGGGCCGGTGGATTCGTAGTCAGCGTTGTTTACCACTACACCACTGAGGCGCATATGTACCAACTTTTACTCACATTCAGTCATCAGTACTTTTTTTTTAAAAAGTGGTGTGCGGAAACTTTGTTTACACCCAAGTGTATACAGGGTGAGTCATAAGTAGGCTGACCATATTTCCTTGAGACAAAAACGGGACATTGGGATGGCAAAAAAGGGACGGGGGTTATGTAATATTCTGTATTCATGAAAAAGTAAGTACATAAACATATTGAGCTTACAATTATTCTTCAGTGACAGAACCCATACAGAACCCATAAAAAAAACGGTACTGTCCCGTTCAAAACGGTACGTATGGTCAGCCTAGTCATAAGTCATGTCCAATGGGAATTTTTATCTGTTGTTCATGTTAATGTTTATGTTTCAGATAATTACTAGAGATGGCTGACCCCATGCATAGGCGGATCTAGCGGAGGGGTGGGGTTCGGCGACGTCTGACCCCCCTCAATTTCTTGCAAGTGCCCTATTTGAGTGATGTGTATGTCTCTGAAAACAAATTTTGTTTTTGTAAATAGATCATGGTTATTTTATTTTTATTCAAATTCTATTTTGAGTCTTTATCTGTTTACATTGTACTTCCACATTTGTAGTTGCAGTGGTTTTCATAGGTACCCTTAGTACTGGTGCAGCCATATCACTATTTTTATCTTCATTTTATTCTGATAGCAGGCCCGTAGCCAGGGGGTCGAATGACCCCCCCCCGTTCGACCCCACCTTGACAGGAAAGGTCCACTTTTGTAACCATACTGTAGTTATAACTTATGATGTGATATTATAATATATAACATCATTCAGTAAATAAACACTTGCTTTTTTTGAAACTTCACAAACTTCTCTAAACTACTCTAACCCCCTCCGCAGTGACTAGGTCGTTGCACCAAAAGGTCCGCCTTTCTACAATTTCGAACCCCCACCCCCCAACTGAGAAGTTCTGGCTACGGGACTGGATAGTTCTTTTATTTGGCAAGACATTTGCAATTGTTTGAAAATTTTTCTGTGATAATTGTTGTACCCAAGTTAGATTTTTATTTTGTATCATATTTGAATGAGACTGATTTCATAAAACAATACAATTGATTTTACACTCGCTCATTGATGGTCTCTTTTAAGAGACAAATATTAGTACTGTGCCCTTTTTATTTTAGGGGGTGCCCTTTTTTCTTTGGACCCCCCCTTACTGAAATGCCTAGATCCGCCCTTGGTGATGCAGTACTTTTTGTCATATCGTGATTCGATATTTACACGTACAAATAAGTGTTGTATTTTTCTACATTATGATGATTAATTTCAGCTATTGTGCGAGTCCATATAGAGTCCAGTGGTTCTTAAACCTTTTGACCCCGTTACCCCTTTTCCTGATCTTAACTAATCTCATTACCCCACACAAACTTGCAATGCCGAAGTTGTAAAGAAAGTGGAAAAATTAATTGCTGAAAATAACTGAAATTACCTTTAATGTGATGGGTGCAACTGTTTTTTAGCTACAAGTTCCTTAATACGTGGCAATGTTCCTGATAGAACACACACACCTAAAGTCGGTTTCAAGTTGAAGGCGGTTCCTTGCTTTTGTTTTAATTGTAACCATTGCAGAAAATGCTTGTTCACATCGGTACGTCGTCGGAGCCTGTACAAGCAGTGTGAGAGCCCTTATCGAAAGTATAGGGTAATCTTTGCTATTTTTCAGCCAAAACTTTGGTAAAGAAGAGTCTTGAAATTCCTCTTTAGCAAAGCTATCTTCTCGGAGAGACACAAATTCAATTTTTCCCGCTACATCACCGTCAGTTATTGTATTTTCATCAACTGTAAATGGCCGCGCGATCCATGTATCCTTGAATCGTTCATTTAAACTGGGATAATATTTGCGGATAGTTGTAATCATCGCATCTAGATGCTCTTTGATGGTGACTCGGACGTTAATGTTGAAATTTTTACCATATTAATAATTGCTCCATTACCCCCGGAAATACCCAAATTACCCCTTGGGCTTGGGGGTAATTACCCCCAGTTTCAGAACCTCTGATATAGACGGTTTGATCTCATAATATCGTCGTTTTAGGTGTACCGAAACAAGAGGGGGAGGACGAGAGGTAGGAATAGCAAGAGGGAGAGTAAAGTATCCCATGTTTGCGAAATAACCTAACTACTCTATTCCCTAAATTTAGGAATAATGCATGAATAAAATACATAATCGTCCTGGCATTACCACCAAAACTACAGTGAACAATATGTTTATTCTGTCATTGGTTTAAAAAAATAGAAGTATTACTATGACACCACCTGAGAGGGGGAGGAGAGGAGGGAATGAGAGTGGGGGACTGGGGTTTAAGAGGGACTGCGTTGTTTTCACATCTCGGAGAGGGTGGAGCAGAATTATTGCCTGCTACAGGAAAAGCTGGTGCAATACATGAACAATATTACCATCCGTGATATCTGCTTCATGTTTTTTCAACACGACGGCGCGCCAATACATTTCTTCAGACCTGTGCGTGAATGATTGGATACAATCCTTCCAAGAAGGTGGATTGGGCGCCGTGGTCCTGTGGAATGACCACCACGGTCTCCTGAGCTAACTTCCTTTGACTTTTTCTTGCGGGGTTATTTAAAGGCGCGTGTATACGAAGGACGCCTGAAAACTTTGGAACTCAAACACAATGTGGGTACAGAATGTACAACAATCACACCACAAATCCTCCAGAATGTGAGAGAGAGCTTCATCATTCGTATTAACATTTGTTCTCGACTTGAAGGAGCACAATTTGAACACTTGTTGTAGGAATTGAAAAAATATTGAGAATCCTATTGGGCATGACTTTTGACTCACCCATATATATATGAGGGTGGGTGTGCATCATTTATTTATTTAATGTATTTGTGAAATTCATAGCGGGTCGATCCTGAACCGTCATTCGAAAACCACAGACATGTCAACTCTCATGTATTTTAAGTCTCAAACTCCCTTATGCAGGATATGTTTCCAGTTATCAAAATCAGGCAAAATCTCACGGATTTTTATGCTTCAAGGTTGACGTCGCTGAGACCATGTAAAAAAAATTATATATTATATACTATATATATATATATATACACACACGAGGTGTGCTCAAAAAGTTCCCGAACTGGTTATGCTGCGCGCGCATCACATGACGTGCATGCGCATCATGTGATACATGTTGTAGTGTGACTCAGTTTGTGTCCAAAGATGGTTACCGCTTGTTGATATCGTATTTTGTTCTCACGACATTTACTGTTTTGTGAAGTTATTTTGTGTGTTTTGTTGCATTTTGGGCATTTGAATAATGGCTTCTTGAGACACAACAACACGTTGCTCTTTCTGCTCGGCAGTCAAGAGTCGTGGCATAAATTTGGCTGACACACGACGCATCCCCAAATTCTCTTTGAGTATCTTGTGGCATAATCCTATCGAAATGTCCATTTCGTCTGCGACTTCCCTGACTGTCAGTCTACGGTTCCCTTGAATCATTTCACGAACACAAGCAACAGTGTCATCAGTTCTTGAAGTGGAAGGTCGTCCCACCTTTTCAGCGTCCTCCGTCGACGTTCGGCCTTCCTTAAAGTGCTTGTACCACTCAAAAGTGGTTGTCCGACTTAAGGCGTCATTGCCAAATGCTGTGTTCAGCATGGCATGGGTTTCAGAAGCAGTCTTGCCCAACTTAACGCAAAATTTTATGCACACACATTGTTCTTCAACAGTAGCCATTATTCAAATGCACAAAATGGGACAAAACACACAAAATGACTTCACAAAACAGTAAATATCGAGAGAACAAAATACGATATCAACAAGTGGTAACCGTCTTTGGACACAGACTGAGTCACACTACAACAAGCATCACATGACGCGCACGTAACATAACCAGTTCAGGAACTTTTTGAACACACCTCGTGTGTAATAATTTAGGGTGGATCGATTTTACATTTTTTTCGATTTCCATATTCTAATAGAGACAAAACCTTGCGCATGCATGAGAAAATAGCCTCT
This sequence comes from Bathynomus jamesi, assembly GCA_023014485.1. NCBI lineage: Eukaryota > Metazoa > Arthropoda > Malacostraca > Isopoda > Cirolanidae > Bathynomus > Bathynomus jamesi. Next base: position 124,255 of record JAJOZX010008975.1, on the reverse strand, counting down.
GCAAAATCTTAGCTTAATAGGTAATCATCTTCTGCCCCCGGCAGAGCGATGAAAATCATATTTTAGTAGTCAAAAACGTATTTTTCTTATAATTTTTAAAATGTTTCAATATGCATCAAAATTATTCCTAATAACTATAAAGTCGATGAAAAAGACCTCATATGATCGTTTTTCCAAGCGCGTTGTCCTACGTTAATATCTTTTGCCCCCGGCAACAACGTCAAATGTTGAAAAATAGGTAATTTATACATATTTTCAGATCGGCTCTTTGTCTTAAATAATGCATTTATATATTTCCCATAGCATTTATATCGTTGCTTAGGCATGAAATACACACACGCAAAATTTTATGACTCTAGGCTAGGGTTTAAAGGTCATCTCTGGTGAGTGCTGCCAGCAGCAGCTGCCAGTGACGCGCCAGTCGAAAGGGTGGAGCCATTCGTATGATTGAAATGAAACTACAAAGGCCAGTTCAGTGGATCATATGCCTATTACACGGTAATGAATTATCACTGCGACACCTCATTCAAGACTTGGACGGCAAAACAACTGGGCCAATGGCTTTACTGGACCAGTTGGAAAACAACTGAACGACTGCGAAAAACTTCCAATTACAGAATTCGATGCCATTCCATCTCCCGACATTGACATAGATGCCGAGTTGAGCACTGACCAAAAATATTTGTTAGGCATCTACAGAGCAGTGTCGAGCGGTAGCTGCTCTTCAGCTCTCGCGGCTCGAAATCCAGGTAAGATGGCGCATTCCAGGTGGCTGACAACAGCAAATAGATTTCTGCGCCTCTATGTTTCAACCAGTGAACCCTCCAGCACCTTCAACGAAATTGTGCGATTCATTATGACAGTTTACGCACCAATTTGGTTTAAGATAAAGAAAAAACTCCAGTTTCACTGAGGGCGCAAAACATTTTTTCGAAATGATGCGTCTCTCTCAGACCATGCCTCAAAGATCTAAGACAATCGCCAACAAAGTCCTCCGTAGAAATTCTTTCTTTGCTCACCCAGAAAATATTTTGATCTCCATGCTACATGCCGATGAGCAACACATAAGAGAATTGGGATGGAGAAGAATATTAAAAGCACGATCAAAACAATCACCAGCGGGGGAAATTCGAGCCTTCGCCATGCCTGAGCTGCTCTACGATAGTCAAAACTATTACGAATGATCAACTGGCAAACGGCTGAGGTGACCGAACCCCCCTTTACAAAAACAATACCTGATACCCGAATAAAAGAGTTTGTTGAGACGGGAGACCAGCCTGATGGACTGATCCCACTATTCCCTTGTCATACTCAAGCGGTCGAGAGACTCATCAAATTAGTAACCGAAGCCTCTGCCAGTGTAAGTGGAATAGAAGAGAGGGACGGATTCATCCGCTCCCGTCTTCACTCCCGAACAAAAATTCCACGATTTGATTCTAAGAAAAATTACCGTATGTAAATCGACATGCAGCCAAAAGAAGGGTGGTTGGGGCTGGATAGGGTGGAACTCGACGTACAGCCACCTCCTCGTGGTGAGTTATGGGTTGCTAATTTTATAAAATTAGCAAGCGAGGAGCTGTACTTAGTACTTATCGTACTTATAACATCGCATTAACGTAATTATAATCCACATTTATACTTTTCTCGGGGACAGAAGATATTACTCTAGTCATAAAATTTTTCGTGTGTGTTATTTCATGCCTAAGCAACGATATAAATGCTATGGGAAATATATAAATGCATTATTTAAGACAAAGAACCGATCTGAAAATATGTATATAAATTACCTATTTTTTCAACATTTGACGTTGTTGCCGGGGGCAAAAGATATTAACGTAGGACACGCGCTTGGAAAAAACGATCATATGAGGTCTTTTTCATCGACTTTATAGTTTTATTAGGAATAATTTTGATGCATATTGAAATACTTTAAAAATTATAAGAAAAATACGTTTTTGACTACTAAAATATGATTTTCATCGCTCTGCCTGCGGCAGAAGATGATTACCTATTAAGCTAAGATTTTGCAGAGGCTATTTTCTCATGCATGCGCAAGTTTTTGTCTCTATTAGAATATGGAAATCGAAAAAAATGTAAAATCGATCCACCCTAGAGTCCTGTATATATGTAATAAGCTTCACGGAGATTAGATTACACTATGTTTGGGCTTTTTTTTAGATTGGTTAGTTATTTCCCACGAGACCAATTTCGCCCAATCACGGTCTTCGTAACTAATGTTGACTATAATTTATATTTTTTTCTTTTAGGTAGGGGATGGCTGCGAAATTAACAATAGACGAGAGGGTGAGCTTGGTTTAATGTATGGAATACCATGTACAACAATCGATGAATCGGTACAGATTTTAAATTCTGTACCGATTCATCGATTTGTTGTATCTGGTATTCCATACATTAAAACCAAGCTCACCTCTCGTCTATTGTTAATTTCGCAACCATCCCCTACCTAAAACAAAAAAATAATATACAGTATTATAATCAACACTGAAAATTCCTATGATGCGCGACTTTTGCGCCAACTTGATTTTGGCACAGATGTTAATGGATTAAATCAATGACAGATAACAAAGGCTTCATTCAGTCTTTCACCGAGCTCCGCTCATACCCTCATTCAGGTATATGTAGGGTATATACTTGAAAAATTACTCGTATATTTGTCTTTCTTTATTCGTCTAATTGTGCAGTTATATGCAGGGCCGGATTTACTTGCTTGTGGGCCCTAGGCCAAACCTTATCAGTGCCCCCCCAAAAAAAATATTATATATATATATATATATATATCGTAATATTGTAATGTAAAAAAAAGAATTACAACATAATGTAACACATCAATAATTTTATTCAAATTAGTTTTATATCATGTACAACTTATTCTTACACAAAGGAATAATGGAAAAAAATAGTCAAATTGAAGCATAATAAATTTTGCAATAAGAATTACAACATAATGTAATACATTACACATTAATAATTTTTAATCAAATTAGTTCCATATCAAGTACATCAAAGTAAATCAAGTTCCATATCATGTACATCTTACACATAGGAATAATGGAAAAATACAATGAAACTGAAGCATAATAAATTTTGCAAGCACAACTATGTGAAGTTCAAAATGACTTTTTCCTGCTTTTTTCTATGGCAAATTTGTCATGATACTGTTTTGTGTCAAGGGATTGTAGGAGGTCCCCAGTGGGCCCCCAGTTACTGGTGGGCCCTAGGCCAATGGCCTATGTTGCCTATTGGAAAATCCGGCCCTGGTTATATGCACAATATCTTAAACTGAAAATTTTCAGCTCGTGAGAGCATAACAGATGTGAAACTTAAAATGTTGATGGTTGTATTTTGTAAATTTATTGACCAACTGGCTTTTTCTGAGTTTCACTGTAAAGTGTATAAAATTTTTACACGTGATTTGGCTACATATCGTTAGCTTTGATTATACTAAAATCTTCATGAATATTTTGCTCAATAGATGGTGCTCACACGTAAATTTATGAGAAAGTTACTGAACTGTTTTCTTTTCGTCCAACTGACTTAAAGTTGAATCGAGTAAACAGAAGTTTGCCGCGTTCTTTCCGTCCAAAATTCAAGATTTGAGTCATTCAACTAGACTTGATTAGTTTTTCCAAAGCCAGCTGCGAGGTCGTTCGAGAAAACTTGAGTTACTTATTTGTAAAACAATTTGCCGTCTGCAGAATTGAAGGTATTTTGAGAATTCATTTTATCTAACCTGGCATTTAATTGGGTGCTGAGGGTCAGGGAATAAGAAAGAACATTACCCCCAATATTTCGCGAGATACCTATTTAACCAATTTTATAACGAAGATGAATGCATCCACCATTTTCTCTGATGCGTAGTGGAATTATATCCGCATACGATATAGGACGCTCGTTTCCTTGGGTAACGTGCCGTTTTTCCAGAGAAAAAACGGCACATTTCCCAAGGAAATGAAGGTCATTTTCAAACAGTACGTATCAAATTACATAAGAAAAACATGTTTTCAATTCAATAGCGAGATGCGTGTTAAAACGAATAATAACCAAGAAGGGGGCCTTTAGTCATTACAATTTTGGGCCTAAATTGGCATAGGCTAGGGTCACTATGTTGAGCTCAAACCTAAGCTACATCGACATAACATTTGCATTGACGTCACAAACTCGTTTTGGCGTTCTTTTTGTCTACAAATCTGACTTGAAGTCAGTGAAAGAATGTGACTTCAGGTCAAATTCTGGGCTAAAACAAAACGGCTTTAAATTCTATGCATGTATAGATTTTTATTTATTTGGACCTGGAAGTTCCAGGGTTGCCAGATATTTTGTGCTAATTTTAAAGAGTAGTTGCTATAAGAAATTAGCACTTTTAATTATGCTACAGAAAGTGCTATTTTTCATATTCATTGCTACAGAAATGCTAATTTTATACAAATCTTATTTAGTTTATATATCATAGATTTTAACACAATTAATTTATTAGCAACCGCGCGTAAATAGCAATCTAAATTACAAGTAGAACATTTCAGTTGTTTTTTTATGAATGGTCATTTTCATATATGGTTTTGGCAACTCTGTTTTAATGTGATAATAACATTGTATATTTTAGCAAATTTGTAAGTGATCAACTCAAAATCAATGTATGTAAATAATGAAGTGGAGGAAGGTGAAAAAATTGATAACTTTGATGAAATATTAGAATGTTTAGAATAAAATTAAGAATTTTCTTTTTGCACTAAGCAGTCTATTTGTTGCCCTCATTATTCTCATGTCTTATTGTCATTGAAAAACTGGCCTAGCATGAATATTCTTACATTTGCCTTTCCTAATACATTTGCTCATATATATATATATATATATATATATATATATATATATATATATATATATCAACGTAAAGAATGACGCTTTGTATAGGAGAATTATCCGCGCAAGATGAGAGCGAAAGAACGAAACATGAAAAATGAGGTACCCACCCGGGAATCGAACCCGGGATCTTCCGATTGCCGGTCAGATATGATAACCACTACACCACAGGCCTCACCCAAACAAATGTCGTAATCCCTCTACATACGCGCAGAAACCAATGTCTGTGGTGTAGTGGTTATCATATCTGACCGGCAATCGGAAGATCCCGGGTTCGATTCCCGGGTGGGTACCTCATTTTTTCATTTGTTTCGTTCTTTCGCTCTCATCTTGCGCGGATAATTCTCCTATACAAAGCGTCGTTCTTTACGTTAATTATACTGCGTGTTTGCAGTTATAATGTATATATGTTACGGCATGCGGGAGGTGCCCCTTTGGGGCATTGGTTTCTGCGCGTATGTAGAGGGATTACGAGATTTGTTTGGGTGAGGCCTGTGGTGTAGTGGTTATCATATCTGACCGGCAATCGGAAGATCCCGGGTTCGATTCCCGGGTGGGTACCTCATTTTTTCATTTGTTTCGTTCTTTCGCTCTCATCTTGCGCGGATAATTCTCCTATACAAAGCGTCGTTCTTTACGTTAATTATACTGCGTGTTTGCAGTTATAATGTATATATATATATATATATATATATTGCTAACAAAATGCTAATTTTTATCACAAAATTGCTACAAGGACCTGAAAAGATCTGGCAAACCTGCCTGGAACGCTGACTCTGTTCACTAGAATCCTAGGATCACCTGAAGATCAGGGCCCCCAGCCTTCTTTAGTTGGCTTTATAAGGCTAACTAACGAAAATATCACAACCTAACCTAACCAGTCGTCAAGAGCGTACAGTTGACCTAACAATTGGTTAGGTCAGGTCGTGATATTTTTATAAGGCTAACTAAAGAAGGATGAGGGCCCTGATCTTCAGGTGATCCGAGTCCTACACTGTTGATTGATACTCTTAAGTTCTTAACCAATGCTAATTAATACTTCATAACGGTCTTTAGTCGTAAACCAGCTTCGTAACTGCAGTTGGCTTACACATCCCATTTCATATTTATGTAAATATATTGATCATTGTTGTAGTAAAGTACTGGATTAGATTAGTTGCAAACTTGCAGAGCTTCTTTGCAGTTGTCGAGGCCATCATAAGGAGATGCAGGGTTGCCAGATTTGTCCGTTTCCGGACAAATTGTCCTTTTTAAGACCCGTTTGTCCTGGAAAAATGAAAATTAACCGGACAGCCTAAACTGTCCGGATTCTGTCCGATTTGAGGCACTGTTAATTCTTAATTAAATTTCTTAGAACAAAAGCGGTTAACGATTAAAACTGTTAAATTTTGCAGACCATAAATGGTTTACCAATGACTTCCCATAATATATACTCTACCTAGTTTGTTGATATGAATAAAAAAGCGAAATATCACAGAATAAACAGTCTTACGAAAGCACTAATTTTGGTTCATAATCCAATGAAAGAGAAAAAAAAAATTTACGGAGTTTTATTTTCATTTCATCCAAAACTAAGAGACCGAGAAAATTTAGGTTTATTGAAATTTAATTTTTATTGCATGAGAACAGTAGGGTCAAATAGCTTCAGGCCAAAGTTCAGTGAAATTAAGATTGATCACCTAATGAAACAAGAAAATTTTGATGCGATGACTGTAGCAACCCAATATGAAAAAATTTTGTTGAAAATTAATTGGCGAGATCAATTCCCAAATCAAGAGATTCCAAAAAATCCAGTTGACTTTTGGGTACATGTTTTAAATTATGAAAATGCTGCTGGTGAAAAATGCTATTATGAACTTGCAAAAATTGCCTTGGATGCGTATTGCATTCCAGTCAGCACAGCCTTTGTAGAGAGAATTTTCTCCTACGTTACAAATGTGAAAAACAAAGCAAGGAATAGAATGTCAACTGAAAATTTAGATGCGATCTTGCGTATAAGGTCACAACTCCTTACAAATGAGTATTGCCAGGGCCGGATTTTCCAATAGGCAACATAGGCCATTGGCCTAGGGCCCACCAGTAACTGGGGGCCCACTGGGGACCTCTTACAATCCCTTGACACAAACAGTATCATTGACAAATTTGCCATAGAAAAAAGCAGGAAAAAGTCATTTTGAACTTCACATAGTTGTGCTTGCAAAATTTATTATGCTTCAGTTTCATTGTATTTTTCCATTATTCCTATGTGTAAGATGTACATGATATGGAACTTGATTTACTTTGATGTACTTGATATGGAACTAATTTGATTAAAAATTATAATGTGTAATGTATTACATTATGTTGTAATTCTTATTGCAAAATTTATTATGCTTCAATTTGACTGTATTTTTTTCCATTATTCCTTTGTGTAAGAATAAGTTGTACATGATATAAAACTAATTTGAATAAAATTATTGATGTGTTACATTATGTTGTAATTCTTTTTTTTTTTACATTACAATATTACGATATATATATATATATATAATATTTTTTTGGGGGGGGCACTGATAAGGTTTGGCCTAGGGCCCACAAGCAAGTAAATCCGGCCCTGAGTATTGCTGCAAAGATTTCACTGTGACTGAAAAAATGTTCAGCCTTTTTAACAGTAAAATGTATGAGCAAACCCCTAACGATACTACGATCAAACCAAGCGTAACTGCTGCAGGAAGCAATGAAAATGAAGAAGTGGAGTCATTCGAAGAAATTATTTCTAGACAATTTTAAAAGGTATGTAATATTAAATCATTTTTCTTGTTTTTATTCATTAAACTATCTCGTGTATAGCCACATAAAGGTTTGTCCGTTTTTTATGTTAAATATGCCTTGAATGTCCGTTTTTTTAAATGTTCTGACCGTTTTTACAAAAAATAATCTGGCAACCCTGAGGAGATGTTAGGCATGTGGTGAGGATAATTGCTAGAGTAGTAGGTATACTTATCTTGCAAAACATTTGAATTTATAGTAGTAAATTGCAGTTAGGCTACTAGGTTTTCAAATCTTAACAGCTATTTGATAGTGTACGAACGATAATGAATTATATATAATCATATTAAATTATGATATTTAAATATGTTTTTTTTACAAAATAAGTAGGCTCTAGAGTCTATATTATTCTCCCCCCCCCCCCCCCCCCCGAAGTAGATTTGTATTAATTTATTATAAAGTGCGAAAAAAAAGTAAGTTAATAAGTGAACCTGTGGAGTAATTGATTAATTATATAACTAATTAAAAGCTTAGGTAGGCTACAGACTACAAAATCTGCAAAATTCTCACTTTCCAAAAAGTGTGAAAGTATCGTGCATATTTCAAAGCCTTGCGCAGTATGAAAAATTCTCACGCACACTATTTCAGTCTCGCTCTTTAGAAAGAAATTTGTCAGAACTTTAATTTTAGTTTAAACTTTCGTTGTACATGTTAGCTCCAGTAATTTCAGTTAGAACTCTTACATGACGCATTGGGCGCAAATTATTTGAGTTAAACTCCTTGACGCGGGGTGAAAGTGTTATGGAAAAATCCTCGCGAACGCCGCCGGAAAATTAGAGCAGATTTTGTAGGCGGGTAAGCCTAAATAAGCTTTTATTATTTGTAATTCTAAATTATGAATCATACTTTAATTTGGAGGCTATGTAGGCTGTAGCACAGTTAAAGAAAGTATATAACAATTGTAAGATGGTGGTGATGATTATAGGTTAACTAAACAAGTTGTAAATGGAGTAGAAAATTTGCAAGAATATATAGGCTACCTCTAAAATGAGAGTATCAAATACCTGAATTCTAAATATTTTATGAGAATTCATTACTTTGCAACAATGGGAACTGCATATACTTCATACTTATTTGAAGATTGTATACAGTAATTGTAGGCCTGTCAAGAATATCGGTATTATACATGAGTGGATTAATTGCAACTAGATATGAATACTGTAGTACCATAGAAACAATGTATTATTAACTAACAGGTGCCTCCATATTTGACAAGTAAAATCTGTAAAGAATATTGATCATGAATTTTTTTCCCCATATTTCTGCTTACAGTATTAGACAATATTTTTGTTCAAAAGGGACGGTTCTTTTGCATTATCCTCCCAACACTAATTTTTTATATAATGTTGGTTTTGGTTATGGTACTTTATTTTCCTTCCATTATAAAAAAAATTAGTGTTGGTATTAGGTTAGGTTACGTTACGTTACGGTAAAAACAGCCCGCCGCAGGCGTTAGCTGTTATAAAAAAAAATTAGGGATCAAATGTAGAATTCGGACCCCAGCCTTCTTTAGTTAGCTTTATAAGGCTAACTAACGAAAATATCATGACCTAACCTAACCAATCTTCAAGGGCGTACAGTTAACCTAACGATTGGTTAGGTTAGGTCGTGATATTTTCGTTAGTTAGCCTTATAAAGCTAACTAAAGAAGGCTGGGGTCCGAATTCTACATTTGATCCAAAATTAGTGTTGGGAGGATAATGTAAAAGTACCAAAGGGACCAATAAGGATACTGTTTGATTCAGAGTTAAAATTATTAAAAATGAAAGAGCCAATCATATTGACATATTTTATTTTTATTTGTAAATTTATGAATAAAGTTAACTTTGAGTGGATAAATAAATATTTTCTAATTTATTAAGCGATTCACTCATATCAGACTTGGTGTAGAAATAGTCATGTTATTTCTCCCCTTAGATTTCATATCTAAAAAATCACCTAGCTATTTTCATTGTGGAATAACTTGAGCAATAGATCTTCAAAATATCCCTTATGTATGTATGTATATATGTTTGTTTAAAAGCAAGATGAAATCACTCTTAAAGGAATACTGGTGCTGAAATTGTACTAGCTAATGCATTTTAGGATTAAATACGGTGTTACTTGTCTGTCTGTTATGTTTATTTTTTCTTGTCTAATTGTTGTATTTATTATTAACTCTTAAGTACTGAAGGTTTCATAACTATTACATTGACCAAGATTTAATGTATACTGTGAACAGAATAATTTTTTGTCAACTATAAGTTCGTCTGTCCTAAAAAAATTATCCTATACCTAACTATAAGCCTTGTTATGTTATATGCAGTGGTGTATTAAGGGGGGTGCCAGGGGGTGCCAGGCCCCAGCTGTTTTAGGGGCCGATGTTTATAATGATATCAATGATAAATTTGGAATGCTCAACAATATCTCTCAACTAACTTCAGAGGAAGCATCAAAAACAACAAGAAATCTGGCTAGTGATTTTGAGGACAGCTTCCCATTTAAGTTTCAGCATTTTGTACTGTTTGTCAAACAAAACGCTTTAGCTGACACTCGCCCATTAGGAGTACTACAGGAAATTCACAAATTGAGGGCTGTTTTCCCAAATGCTTTCATTGCTTATCGCATTTATTTGTGTTTGATGATGTCAAATACAACTGTGGAGCGTTCTTTTTCTCATTTGAGCATGATTAAAAATGTTAAATGTCAAATGCTAACCTAAAAGAAATTGCAAAGTCTGTCATTGTTATGCATAGAAAAGAATATTTTGCAGAATTTAAATACTGAGCTTGTGATTGGAAAATTTAGTGATATGAAGCAGCTCAAAAACCTTTTGTATACTGGTGGTGGATGATTTTGTGACCAACTTTGGTAGATTAGTAGTGGACTTGTAGTTGTGTAATTGGTTTGGTGTAATTGTAGCAGCTTGGTATTTGTGTAAAACTTGCATTATTTGATTTAGAAATAAATGGTTTTATTAATTTACATGGCTTGAAGATTTGTCTTGTTGAGGGACCCCAAGAATATTTTGGCCCCAGGGCCCAAAAATCCTTGATACGGCACTGGTTATATGTAATCATAATCATAATTATTCATATTTATATATTTCATAACCATACCTACGAAGTTTGTTTTATATACCGTAATAATTAATAATAATAATATTTATACTATGGTACCATATCGTAGCACCTATATATGAAGTGCTTTTATCTTATAGTTAATCTGAGAGGCCAGTAAAACTTAAAACTTAAGGACCATACTAGGCAGATAGAAATATCTCTTAATCTGTGAAAAATTATTGTAATATTGTAGTATTCATTTATTTATTATTATTTAAAAGTTACAGATGCTAATGCTAATATATAATTTTCATTGTCTTTTACCATTAAACTACTATGGAGTTTTTACAGTTGTAAAATTTTCCAGTCAGATATTAAATTTATGAACTAAGAGATTTGATAATGTATATTACCTGAATGTGTAGTCAGGTACACTTAATTATATATAGTATTTGATACAATGAACAAATTGAAGTATGGGATTCATTTTAACTGAAGATAGCAATGTATTATGAAAGAAGATTGGTTATTTGCTAGTCTGTGACGTCATAGTATCTAGCAGTATGCCATCTATAGGTCATCCTTTATAGAGTTCATTAAATTATTTAAATTTAAGTGTGCATACGCAATGTATTATATGAGGGGAGGTCAGAAAGTTTTGCAAACAAGGTATAAAATATGACAGGCAGGACAGCTTGTACATTATTTTTCAATATCATATCCACTAACTTTAATGCACTTGCTCCATTTGCCCTTCAGTCTTGTGATGCCAGTCGTGTGGAAGTCTTCCGATTGCTGATCAAACAGTCTTCAGTAGCCTCTGTGAAGCTTCTCATCATCCTCAAAGCTGCGACCACGCAGGTGGGACTTCAAGTTTCGAAGTAGATAATAGTCACTTGGGGCTAGGTTTGGGCTGTAAAGAGGGTGGTTGAGTTGCTTGAACCACAGTCGTGAATTGCCAGTTGTGCAACGCGGGCCTTGTGGACAGGCGCATTGTCCTGGATGTTCTGAAGGTTTCGGGGACCCATCTTACTGAAATTGTAGACATGCCCATATGCTCATGGATAATGGTCACGACACTTCCATGTGAAATTCCAACTTCACTGCTAATCTCATCGACCTTGATGCGCCGATCTGCCATAATCAAGTTCTCGACCTGGGCCACAGTTCTCTCGTTAGTGGCATCTGACATCTGCGCTTGAACTCTTTGGCCCATCTTGTTACTGTGGTATGTGAGGAGGCACCATCATGTCCATCAACCTACGCGGTCAGCATACGTTGATGGATTTCCTTCGCGTTCACACCTTTGAATAAGAACTTTGACACTCTGATACTCAAGTTTATGAAAATCCATAACTTCATCCGATGCCAAACTTCAAGCTCTCAACCTGAACTAACAAATAATGTCACGTTATTGAAATTCATTCCAACTTCTTTCCAAAGGTACACCTTCATGATGCATGTAAAAACAGAACCCTGCCATATTATTTTATACCTTGTTTGCAAATCTTTCTGACTGCCCCTCGTAGGTGTCAAACTTTTCAGTGTTCATTGCTAAGAGAGTACTTTAAAAATATCAGTAACAGGGCCAGATGCCAAGTATGCCATGGCATAGAGCACCAAGATAAGGGGGGGACCCAAAAAAATATTTATTATTTTTCAATAAATATTTCTAAATATTACAAGTAGAGCCTTCGGCTCCCTGCCCTATGGGCGGGGTTCGTGCTTCGCAAACTCGCCTCCGGTGAGGGCACGTTAGGGTTACTCCTTTGTGGGGAAGTCATTCTCCCTCGCCCCCCTTTATGCAACTTGGGGCTAACCCCCACCCCCTTGTTGCACCCCCTCCCCATTACCCCCACCCCCTTGTTGCACTCCCCTCCCTTGTTGCACCCCCCTCCCCATTACCCCACCCCGGGGTCATTCTCCCTCCCAAAAAGACAAAGACTCTCACCCCCCCTCTATGCAACTTGGGGCTAACCTCCATTCCCCTTGTTGCATAAAATGGTTGAAACATTGTGGGTCTTTTTTTTTTTATTTAAACAGGAACTGGAAGGAATTGTAGGTTTTTTTTTTAATAGTTTAAGGATTCTAGATAGCTAATAATTTTCCATAAATATTATCGTACATAAATATTATTTATATATTTTTATTTTAGACTTTTAGTTAAGCATTACTTGTTGATATTATTCTAGATAAAAAATATTTCTGAAGATTTCTCAATATCATTTCCAAAAATATTATTTATAAATACAGGGTGATTTTTTTTATTCGAGAACCATGAAAAATAGCTATATCTCAAGACATATCAGATAGAAACGTGAAAATCGGTATTCATGATTAAAGTCTGGTATTGCACATAAATGTTTATTGAAGTGTGATATTACACAAATGTTTATTTTGAATGAAGTGCTGAAAGTGGCCACCACCATGCTGGATACATAAAAAAAAAAAAAAAAAAAAGCCATGCTGCTATTCGCAGTATGTTTTCCGACACAGACTGCAGCATTTCTTGGGGAATATTCTCAATGACGTCACTGATTTTTTTTTTTTTTTTTTTTTTTGGTCGTCAAGAGTACCGGTATGTGGATTTGTAACAGATACTTTTTCATTCATGCATCCCCAAAGATAAAAATCATGGGACGTCAAATCCGGGGATCGGGGTGGCCATAATGGCTTGGGCACAATACGGTCATCAAAGAGTAGCTGTAGCTCATTCATGCTGTACGGCGATGATTGGCTCGTGGCACCATCCTGTTGAATTTCGTCCTCTGTAAAGTGCCCTACAAACTCGTGAATAGTGTTTATGTACCACTTGGATGTTACTGTTTCCATGAAAAAGAAAGGGCCTATGAGCATACGGCGGCTTACGGCACACCAAACCGATTTTCTGTGAATGTAATGGACTTTCTTGTACTGCATGTGGTTATTTACTTAACCATAAACGGGTGTTTTGTGAATTAACATAGCCGGAAAGATGTAACCATCCGTTGTGTGTCAAAAACATGACATCCAAAACATCAGGAAGGTCTCTTACCAGCTTTAAGAACAACTCACAGTAACGTATGCGTTTCTCTTTATCTGGCTCTGGACAGTAACTGGTGCGCTACATGAATTTTATATGGGTAAAACTTGCGCTTCCTGATCACCTTCCTTGTACTAGAGAATCAACAGTGTACAAGTTTGTGATAGACGTCTGAGACTTGATTGGGCTTCGTTTCATTGCTTGTCAGGGTTTTTTTAGAGAAATTTTTAGAACTGCACATTTTATAGGCCAGATAGATGAAAAATAACTTATCCTGCACTATCCAGTATCCTACTCACTCATCAGTCCTACTCACTTATCAATCCTACTCACTACTCACATCCTACTCAATAAAAAAAATGTGAACATAAATTTTAAGCTTTTATTCTTTAGTTTATAAGTACTTTACGGGCTAACATACCTTAAATTAAACTTTACAGCAGGTAGCAATATGTCTTGAGATTTTTTTCATATGCACGGCGGCGACTATATGATAGGTTATTGTTGGAATAATATTTGGCTCTTTTCCTTTATAGCACCCCTAATTCTTTTCAGTTAGTAACAATTTTGAATGCCCGGTTAGGTCAACTGTACGCCCTTGACAGTTGGTTAGGTTAAGTCGTGATATTTTCGTTAAAACCAACGAAAATATCACGACTTATCCTAACCAATTCAAAATTGTTGCTAACTGAAAAGAAGAAATTAGGGGTGCAATAAAGAAAAAGATTCTAATATTCTACATATCAACTGGAAAGAGCTGATTTAACTTTAATTTATGATAACTGCTTTATTTGCGATTTAGTAAAGCAAACAAGATACATCTTTAAACTGCACAATTTTTTTAGAACTGCACGTTAAAAAACCCTGTTGCTTGCCGCACTTGCTCCACCTTTTCTGCTGCAACAACTGTTGTCCGACGCTCCTGTTTTTTTTCACATTCACACTGCCCGTTTTTCTTAATTACCTCACCAGCTTCCATATCATTGACTTCGATGGTTGGGTTTTTTCCGTTTGAGGGCTAGCAGCGAGTTTTAATGCAAATCGGTATACTAATGTAGTTTTGGTCACTGATTTCAAAAATAACTTTTTTTTGGAGAAATGAAAAACAAACATGTTAGAGCATTTTAAATAATTAATGTTTTAACTAGTTTAAACTAGTTACAGAGGATTGTGTTAAATTTAGCCAGAGTCACAAACTGCTGCTGTTTATGAAAAAGTGCTCTAAGTGTGGGAAAGTGTGTTCCTTTGATAAAAATACCCAGTTCTTTCGTTGCCAAAAGCGTCGGTCAAACGGTAAAAAGTGCAACTTTACGAAGAATACGTTTTTTGAAGGATCCCGGCAGATCTGTAAAAGTAGCAGAAAAAATCAAGAATTAATGCCAGGTTAGGTCAATTGAATGCCCGGTTAGGTCAACTGTACGTCCTTGACGATTGGTTAGGTTAAGTCATGATATTTTCGTTAAAAACACATTAATTATTTAAAGTGCTCTAACATGTTTGTTTTTCATTTCTCCAAAAAAAGAAAGATATTTTTGAAATCAGTGACCAAAACTACATTAGTATACCGATTTTCATTAAAATTCGCTGCTAGCCCCCAAACGGAAAAGATCCCGATGGTTTATTTCGGCCTCCAAAACAATGCTGAAACCTTAACCCGACACGATTTGAATGACTCGCACTTAACGTATCGCTCAACGATAAATAAATGTTCTTCCACACAACTCCATTACAAGACTAACGAGGCAGCGATCAGGTGGTTGTACGCATGCGTACGACATAGGCAGACGCCGATATACACACAATTTTTAAGTTTCTATCTGATGTATCTTGAGATATAGCTATTTTTTATAGTTCTTGAGTAAAATGCCACCCTTTGTTACTGTAGATAAATATTATTTCTAAATCTTACTCTATAAATATTATTTTTAAATGTTACTGTAAATAAATATTATGCTAAATATTACTCTAGATAAAAATCTAGACATTCTAGATGAATTTTATTTCAAATGTTAATTTAAATAATTAATAATAATAATCCTATAGGGATCTGCAGGAGGCAAAAGGGGTCACTTGCTCCCTCTTGTATCTCCTATTCATTTTTTTGCAAGCAATAGAAAGCCAAAAATTTGTATTGGGCAACTCGACCGCATAACTAATGAAACGTTATCGCACCTCAACCCCTTAATTGAGAAGAAATAAATGCAGTTTTAAAACAAATAGTTAGGAGCTTCGCCCCCCCCCCCCCCCCCCCCCCCCTCCAGTTGGACCATGCGGGACGATAGGAAGTGTTATTGATTACTTTAAATACGAAAGCTAAATTGCAGAGTATTTCTTGAGTTATATTATTCAAATCGTAATTTTTAGATTCGGTTTGTCATCACTGATACGCGACACAACAGAAGTGGTAATGTCCGGCCACAATTGCCACATAAATGGAGTTAGAAAACGGAAATTGCAATGAGAGAAGTGTCGGTAAAAAGTACCGAGAATTGACAATGTTTTCCTTCGGAAAGAGATTAAAGGACAACAAAAGCAAGAGCAACATGAAGATTTTAAGTTAGAGACGGTAAAAGAACCCTCAAACGAAGAAAGTTTAGATCTAAAGAGGAAGAAGCGGAGAGAAAGGAACTCGATATTGTGTTTGAAGTTCCTGGACTGTGGCCGTAAACTTTAACGCAAAAACAAAGCGCAGTTGACTTTCTGCTCAAAAAGGGTCCACCTATTGCCAGAATAAAGATGGCCCCCCTTGGAAAATTCGCCTATAGAAAGTAATTGAAACAGGTATTTCTTTAAAATATTATTTCATGGAAGAAGGGCAAACGGCGAGCTGTACTACTGGGACTATTTACTATACTCACCCTCGATAGGAAACGTGTACTACTTCTGTTGCAAGCTTCTCCCCTCCAGCACTTCTGCTTTTGCTTGAGACGGTTTTAGTGATTGAAGTAATGCAACAAAACTTCTGAAACAGCATGCAAGCAATGACGAACATCGCAAAGCTCAAATGGCATGAGTGTTAAGAAGTCCTATTCACTGCAATGACATTGAATTAAAAGAAAAATAAGAAGTTGAAAAGAATTACAGGCTTTTAGTGCTTCAGTACGTTGTTAGTTTTTTGGCACAGTGTGGTTTGGCTTTCAGAGGGGACGACGAAATAAATTACCGGTTCGCCACATAATGGAAATTTTCTTAGTTCTGGAACGCTTAGCTCAGTTTGCGTCATTTCTTACTGAACAAATTACAGCACACGGAAATTCTGGTCATGGAAAGATAAGCTACTTGTCCTCTACAATCTGTGATGGACTGATCTAACTCCTTAGAGTTCCACTGGTAGCTGCTGCAACTGGAGCATCTCAGGCTCAGGCGTGCCTGAAGCTTGTGGACGACTGTTCTTTGAGGGGCAACGTTCGAGGTCTTGTTTTTGATACAACTGCGTCCAACACGGGACTTCATGCTGGAGGTTGTACTCTCATTGAAAAGGAGTTGGGTATTGATCTGGTGTGGATCGTTTGCCGACACCACGTGGTAGAAGTCGTCCTTGCTGCGGCCTTCGGTGCTTGTTTCGGAACATCCAGTGGACCTGAAATTGGCCTATTCAAGCGCTTCAAGCAGCACTGGGTTTTCATTGATCGCAGCAAGTTCGAGAGTGCACCCGACAGCCTGTTCATTGAAACAGGAGCAGAGGAAGGAAATGGTCTCCTACTACAAGGAGGCTGTCAAGAAGAAGAGCCAGCGGGACGACTATGATGAACTGATGCTTCTCTGCCTCCTTTCCTTGGGAGGGAAGCTTGACGGTCCTGTGAGAATTCGAAGCCCTGGAGCCATGCACCATGCGCGATGGATGGCCAAGGCCATTTACACGCTCAAGGTGTTCTTATTCAGAGATCAATTCACCTTGCTTCAGACCGAGAAACGGAACATCGAGGAACTAAGCCTGTTTATCACGCTCCTTTACGGCCGCTACTGGAACGAGGCCAGTGTTGCATACATGGCTCCATTGAATGACCTCACTTTCTTGCGCCAGCTGAAAGCTCACCCAGGAAAGACGAACGACGCGGCATTTGCCGCGATGAAGCGTCATTTGTGGTTCATTTCTGAGTACTTAATCCCTTTGACACACTTTGATCCTCGAGTTCACGCGTCCACGAAGGAAAGGATTGCTCACAACATCGTAGCTGTTCCCGAAAAAAGAAAAGGATTCAAGCGCGTGGACGGAAAAACGTTCTCCTCGAGCAATCCCTTGGAATTCTATGCCACCAAACGTTCAGCAATCTTCTTCAACCTCGTCATGCAGCACGGAAGTGAACAGGCGCAATCATTCCTGTCCAAGACACCAAATGATTGGAACACAGATTCAGCTTACCAAGGAATGAAGGAACGTATAGAGAAGATGGCAGTGGTTAACGATTGCGTAGAAAGAGAGTTGCGCTCATTAAGGCTTTCAACAGCACAATCACGAAGGATGAAGCGCAAAAGCAGTACCTTCTCCGCGCAGTCGCTCAGCACCGCAAGGAATTCAAAGAGCCGACTAAAACTGGTCTCAAGAAGACCTAAAGATCTTTAAATGTGTGCATTATTTGTTCCGCTGTTATAATTTCATAATATATATATATATATATATATATATATATATATATATATATATATATATATATATATATATTATTATATATAACTGCAATGACCACGCAGTATATTAATCTATAGAAACGACGTAAGTATAGAGGAAACGCTCCTCTATACTTACGTCGTTTCTATACATATATATATGTATATATATATATATATATATAATATATATATATATTATATATATATATTATATATATATATATAGTCATAAATTGTCAAGTCATTATTATCCTTGTTCGTCATAAATTGTCGTCATTATTCAAATTGTTTCATTTTGAGCGAGTGCATAAAAAGGTCCTAGAACAAAGATAATTGGCACGTTTATTCTTGTGGGGGAATAGAATAAGGGCAGATGTGACCGAATTTAAAATTCCAAAAAACGCTGTTGTGGACCACCCTTATATATATATATATATAGATATATATATATATATATAGAGAGAGAGAGAGAGAGAGAGTTACAAGGAAAAGAAGACCTCAAAAGGCCTTGCGGCCCATACCGAGGAGGTACCAATGGCAACAGTGCCAGGGAAAATTTTCCACACCCTCAAATAGTGTGCAAGATTTGGTCTAACCTTTTCTTGAACTGATCCACAGAGGAACTGTTCACAACTTCTGAAGGTAACCTGTTCCACGTGTCACAGATCTTATACGTAAAGTAATTCCCACACACTAGTCCTAAACCGTTTCAAATCCAACTTCCAACCATTGTTGCGAGTTGGGTTATTTAAACTAAACATGCTTCTAAAATCGACATCGTTGAACCCGCGTAAGAGCTTGAAAACCTCGATCAGTTGACCGCGCAGCCTTCGAGTTTCCACCGAAAACAAGTTCATGGCGCGTAACCGTCGGTTGTAGCCCATATGCCTAACGGAAGGGATTAACTTTGTGGCCCTCGCCTGTACTCGCTCCAGCCTCTCAATATCTTTCCTGAGGGTGGGCGACCAGAACTGCACAGCATACTCCAGGTGCGGCCGAACCAGGGAATTGTACAGAGAGAGCACAATCTCCTTGTTCCGAAACTGAAATTGCCTCCTGATATAACCCAACAGCTTCTGGGCTTTCTTTTCCACCTCTACGCACTGTTTGGTAAACTTAAGGTCGCTGCTAATTAGCACACCCAAGTCCTTTTCCAAATCAGTCGCCTCGATATTACTCCCCAACATCGAGTAGTCCGACTTGGGATTGGCGTAGCCAATGTGCATCACCTTGCATTTACCCAAGTTAAACGGCATTTGCCATTTTTCGGACCACTACTATCCTACCTAGGTCCGCACGCAGTTGCTCGATCGCCTCCGGCGTCCCAACATTGGCCCCAAGCTTGGTGTCATCAGCGAATTTGGCGATCCGACTGACGATGCCACCGTCTATATCATTTATGTAAATGATAAACAACAGCGGCCCCAAAACGAGAGAGAGAGAGAGAGAGAGAGAGAGAGAGAGAGAGAGAGAGAGAGAGAGAGAGAGAGAGAGAGAGAGAGAGAGAGAGAGAGAATCGTTTTGTTATCAGAAAAAGCAAAAATAGATGCTCAGTCATCAGTCTTATCTGCATTTGAAAAAGAAGCATAATCGGGCAGGCCTACAACAGAAAGTATTTGTAACAAGGGAGAGGCCTCTGCCATGTCAGCCTCCTGTGAAACCCCTGCCAAAAAGAAAACTAAGTCGTGGACAAGGCAGTATAGTGACGATTTTTTGAAGTATGGCTTTATCAACTGTGAAAAAGGAAACAAAGATCCCAGGTCACATTGTGTTATTTGTAATGAAATTCTTGCAAATGAAAGTTTGAAACCTTCAAAACTAAAAAGACGCTTAGAAACAAAACATGCAGAACTCGTTGACAAACAACTTGAATATTTCCAAAGAAGGAAGCATGAATTAAAGTTATCAGCACAAGTTCTTATTAAATCAGCCACTCTTAATGATAAAGCACAACTGGCATCATATTTAGTTGCATATTGCATTGCAAAAGAGAAACTGCCCTCTACAGTTGCTGAAAAATTTCTTCTTCCAGCCACTTTGGATATGTTGAGTACAATTTACGATAATAAGTTTGCAGAAAAGTTGAAAAGTGTCCCTCTCAGTGATACCACAGAGTCTCGGAAGATATCTACTATTGCAGGGGATTTAGAATTCCAGCTGGTTTCACGTCTACAATCTGCTGGAGAATTTGCTATCCAACTTCATGAGAGCACTGATATTTCTAATTGTGCAACACTATTGGTTTATGTGAGATAAGTGTGGAAAGATGAATTTTTTGAAGACTGTGTTATTTGACCTTACCAACAAACACAACAGAGTCAGACATATACAGAGTGGTGCATGATTGTGTAGTTGAAAAATAAAGATTGGACTGGGCTAATTGCAAAGGAATAACAAGTGATGGTGCAGCAAATATAACGAAGAAATAGTGGGGTTGTGAGAAAAATATCAGATGCAGCAGGTAACGATATTACTTGGAATCACTGTTTTATTCATCGTGAAGCTTTGGCTTCCAAGAGTATTCCTGATAGTTTTAGTGTGGTTCTGAAAGAAGTGATTAATATCATTAAAGGAAGCTCACTGAACACTCGGCTGTTTGAAGTGCTGTGCTTAGAAATGGGGGCTGATCATTCCCACTTACTGTATCACACTGAAGTTCAGTGGCTTTCACGGGGCAGAGTCCTAACAAGGGTTTATGAGTTAAGGATGGAGATTCATTTTTTTCGTCTGCAAAAAAAAAAATTCTGATTTGGCAGATGTTTTGTAATGACAATTGGAATATAAAGCTGTCATATTTAGCAGACATTTTTTCATGTCTAAATGAACTTAATTTGAAGCTACAAGGAAAAGAAAACGATTTGTTCCCATACCTTGAAGAAATCAAAGCATTTAAAAATCATTACTACTGTGGCAAGCCAGACTTCAAGTTGAACGCCCAAACTACTAGATGTTCCCAACTCTGTTGCAACACATTGAAGAAAACATCATCACTGCAGAAGGTTTGAACAAAATGAAAGGTGCTATACAGTTACATCTCTCTGTTTTGTCTGCCAGTTTTGATCATTATTTTCCGGAAGAGAAGTTTGAAGTTTGAAGTTTTAAAGGAAAAGCACTGGGTAAAAGATCCTTTTGCTTTTGAGACGCCCGAATGTATCGTAGGGTTGAACTTGACTTGACACCTGAACAAGAAAATGAGCTGCTCCATCTCACATGTGACAATACATTAAGAATCAGGCACAAATCATCAACTTTGTCATCATTTTGGATCAGTGTTTCAAATGAATATACACTCTTAACCAAGATGAGTGTTTTGCTGTTGCTTCCTTTTACGACAAGTTACATGTGTGAAGTTGGGTTTTCCACTCTGACAAGGTTAAAAATCAGAGAGAGAAACCGACTCAACAGTGCAGCCGATATGCGTGTAGCACTATCATCGTGTGAACCAGATTGGGCCAAAATAACAAGTAACAGGTAGGCCCACCAGTCACACTGAGCACGTAAATTTTAAATCGATTTATTTTATTTGTTGTATATTTGATTAATATAAAGAATCTTAAATTAATGCAGTACGTCCTGACTAATGAGTTAAAAGCTTTAAATTAGTTTACCTGTTATTTTGTTTTAGATTCCATGTTAGACTTTTTTAGACTAAACACAGGAATAGGGTCGTAAGGGTATGTAATATTATTGCACTGGGTCGTGGGGAAAAAAGGTTGAAGCACACTGGTTTATGGGACAGCAAGTTGTGAATGAAATACAAACAGTCGACTACTATTCGATTTCTGTGAACCCCACTCCTACGCAGCTCATCATTCGTTGAACTTAGTTGGTGGCGCACGTGTTGGTTGCTGTCTGGAGGCCATAGATTTCGTTGGCACGCCACAGGAGATATATACGCTTGCAGCTGGCCCAACAAAGCGATGGAATTTTCTGACTACCGGTCTTAAAGAAAATGAAAATAGCCGCATCTTTGTCACTACCCGATGGCACTGTTATGTGGAGTCAGTGAGAGCGCTACATTTGAACTATCAGCAGTATTACGACATGCTTGTTACAAGTATTCTGATTGGCCGAAAGTTGGTCACGTGCAAAATAACTAACCAGCCTACTGCGACCACCTAACCTAGTGTAACCAAACCCAGATGTAAGAGTCACTCTGATTGGCCTGAGGTATGAAATGGGCCGATCACCGAAACATGGTGTCCTCAAAACTTCAATACCGTATTAGCCGAATTTTTATTTTATTCCAAGTCGTATATACAGGGTGTAACAAAAGTCCCTTCTCACAGAGAAATAAGATATAACAGAATTGAATGAGAAAATAGTTTTAATTATACATTACAAACAATACAATCAACTTACCAATTAATCCAGTACATGCTCAAATTGCATTCCATGTAGCCTAACAGTGTTGCCACGTAATACATACAAACTCATCACGATCAATTCTGTTATATCTTATTTCCCTATGAGAACGGACTTTTGTTCCGGAAATTGGAGTGCTGTTTGGCCTCGTGATATGTCATTATTTCGTTTATAACTCGATTTAACACGAAATGGATACAATTAAGACTGGTTATTTTAATTCACTACAGGAAAATTTGCTTGTCCAGATCGGGTACTTAGAATGAAGTGTGCAGAATCTGTCTTCAATCTGTATGAATCATCACTTGTATGTTTGGAACGAAATGGTTCATTGCGTAGTCTTCATCAAATTCTGAAAGAGAAGATGGAACTTGGGAAACCGTTTGTTGCACTTGAATTACAAATCCATGTAGACATTGCCGACGTTTTTCAACATTCAAGTAAGTTTACCATAAGTTGAAAGTCGTGCAGCGACTGAGTTACCTACTTGTAGGAGCATAACGGAAAATTCCTTTTCCTAGCCTCCCTCAAATGGCTATAAAATTTTCGAACACGTAGGCAAGAACCTCCACAAAGGAACGTTTATTTTACTTTTTGTTTCTTGATTTGCCCGCGAACTCTAAAATCACCGAGCACTTTAGCGCCAGACTATTCAGCGACGGGCCCTTTCAGCGCCCGCCACAATAGTTTCAAGACAACTCAATAAAATGTGCAGGCTAAGGATCGATATATCTAATGAAAATAATTAATTCAATTTTTTTATTTTAAAAAATTTATTTAATTACAGTAATTTATTTTAAAAATAATATTTATTTAAGAGATTGATTTATTTAATTCAAAATTATTAGTAAAAACATTCTATTTAAAATTGTCTAAAACAAAGCGTTAGCTTTCATTTTAGTTTGATAAATTGTGCCCAATTGCACGCAGGTACTCTACTTCATTTCTGTTCCCATATTCAGAAACAATTCTGGTACTTTTGCATTATCCTCCCAACACTAATTTTTTTTTATAATGGAAGGAAAATAAAGGGTTCACAAATTCTGAAATAAAAAAAGGAAAAATGATATAAGTGTTGGGAGCAAAATATTCTGAAATTAAATCATTAGTTATATGAATAAATATTCTTAACCTAACCTAACTTGAAGCCGGCTAACTACGGCTAATGCCTGCGGCGGGCTGTTTTTAACTTAACCTAACCTAACCAAACCTAATCCCAACACTAATTTTTTTTATAATGGAAGGAAAATAAAGTACCATAACCAAAACCAAACCAACATTATACAAAGTTAATAACAAGTAATGTTAATAAAACAAGTAAAGTCAAAACAAGTATAGTCAATAAAAACAACAGAGAAAATGACCGGCGTTGAATAGTCCGGCGCTGAAGTGGCCTGGCGCTGAAATGGCGGCGCTGAAACGTCGGCGCTGAAGTGGCCCATCCCCCCTTCAAGACTACACGAAGTTAATCATATCCGTTGAGGCCCACGACTATTTCATCCCCCTGGAAATAACATCACTTCTGCAAGATGCAACTGGCGCCATCCGTCCGCCTCTGCCTCACTCAACATTCATCCATTTCGACATACGAATCTTCATTTCCCTTCAACGAGTATTTCGTTATTCAAACAAGCTAGTAGGCTCTCCCTTCTCAGTCGACCTCCGAAAAAAACCAGTCATTTTTATCTCCTTATTAAATATTGTTTGGCTGAAAGGTCAAACTGGTGACCCAATATTATTTTAATTTTAATTCATATATTATGGTGAGCCTACTGTTAGGCCACTATAAACTGTTGACCGTGGATTAACCGAGCGTTATTATTTTTCACAATGATCTTTGTGCACAGCTTTAGTGACAATTTAAAAAAAAATTGCAGTGATATTAAGTAGCATTCCATTTAAATATGGTATAAATCCAAAGTGAAATTACCAAGTCACTTGCAATAAACATTACTTCGTTGTTTCACGCGGTACATAATAATGGCTTATTTTTCTGCGGTCATGTGCAATGCAACTCGGATTCAAGAGAGAGTCAGACAATCACTGGTGCGACGTGTTGAGGCATGCATTCAAGAAGTAGGAAAGAATTTCGAACATTTACTGTAATGAAGCAAATGTATCACACTATTTATATGGTCTTTTTCTTTACTTTTGCATTACCCTGTATGTATATATTATAATATATATATTATATAAATAATATATATATATAATATAATTATTTCACGAAAGTAATACGTGAATATATTTATGATGAAAATAACCACGATGGAAAAAGAAACCCCGAAATGGTGCTCAAGCGCTTTCGTCTAATGACATCCTCAGGAACACTGAAATTAATAACAAGTTCGAGACTATATATAGGTCACAAAGAAAAAGAAAAGGTATGATTGGTGAACAAAAAAAATTGTAGGAAGAGCATAAAAATTTATATGGAATTAAGCTACCAGAGTTTTAGCACCTTGCCCTTCTTGTCTAAATCCTTTCTGAACGAATTCAAAATAACAGGATCAAACGAAAAAGGCCCTGGCTAATGTTGAAATTGTAAGTTGAATAATGGCAGACTCAAGAATATTTCTAAATGTTGCTTGAGTGAAACAAAACTGAAGCATTATTCCAATCAATACAGTGGGATAACTGACAAATGGACAAAAATGGCACTGGACGACTGTCCCGTTCTAACGGAATAGTGATGCTGTTTTACACACGTGTTCAAATCCTTTCCCGTCTGTCTAATGTAAAAGGAATCATTGTTTCCAACCATTTTTATAGATAATGCGTGAATTATTGGTAGGAATATTCTTTACTATGAAGTTTTTTACAGTATTGTCATGAAAATACTACATTAATGTTTAAAAGTTTAAGTACATTAGCAATGCCTAAAAAGCCGGGGAAAAAAGGAAGTACTGAAATATTTGTCGACAAAATGCGAGGTTTATTATTCACACGATAGAAAGTTCGTTTTGCCTTGTTAAGACAAGATTCGCATAAAAGCAGGTGGGTAACACTTTTACTCTGGACATGACACCCCAATCAAGAAAGCCATATTTTCTTCAATGTTTTTCCGCGCACTCAGGATCGCCAGTCCAGATACGTGGATGCCGAGTTTGAAATAATCAACAGTATTGGAAGTGATTTGTCTCTAACTTCTTATTAATTTCAGTGTTCCTGAGGATGGCATTAGATGAAAGCGCTTGAGCACCATTTCGTGTTTTTCCCTTCGTGGGTGTTTTCATCATATACGAGTATATAATGTCGGAAAGATGATGATATTCTTCATTACACCATCGCCGACTTTTAAGGTATTCTCAGTATGTCGCTTCCTTGCACCAACAATGAAGTTTATACTGCTGACGTCCGCCGTTCTTCTTTTCAAACTTAATCTGACTGCGAGTTAACAATGTTATCTTTCGGTCAATGGCGTCCGCTCCCTCGCCCTCAATCCGTTGAGAGAAAGGAATGTTTATAAAGCTCACGTGGAAGGATAAGAATGACGTGTTACCTTTTTTCAGTCTTTATTTCGCAAGGATAGTTCGCTTCTCAAGATATTAGATTTCATTTACAAAGCAGAGTAAAATAGAATTCAATGTTGTATCACTACACAGGCTTAGAGAGTTATTAACGAACAATGCTTTCATCAAAAAGCTAAGGACCCGAGCCGAACCGGCTGCCCCAAGGGCGAAACACCGACTGCTCCTCTCAAGATGTTTTCCCTGGAGGAACAACCGTGGTACCACGTTTACAAAAGATTATTAAAGTTGCAAAGTCCTAGTCTAATAATGATATTAGCAAAAGAATTTATATAATTTTGGTTCTACACTTAACTCCTTTATGTGATTTATATTAGCCGGAAAGAACATTTAGAATTTAGGAGTCTCTGTTTGAGATTATAGATTTGGCACCTTTGGAGAACGTCGTTAGGCTTATCGAAAAAGGATGCCAGACAATCTACTGGGCATTGATGCAATTTATACAAATTTTAAAAAATTAATGGATTAATACTTTAATTTCTACGAACAGAATAATATCTTTTAGAGGATTAATACTTTAATTTGTACAACAGAATGATATTTTTAAATTTTAACATTTATTTTCTGTGGAAAACCTTTTCCACACCACACACACACACATATATATATATATACCGGGTGAACCAAAAGTAGGTGGACAGTAAATGATAACGTTTATTTTGAGAATACATATACAATTATATTTAATTTTTTTGTATACTATAATACAAAATACAAAAAAAAATTAACTTATACCAATACAATACAAAAGCACTGAAAATTTTATCAACGCAGGTGCTCAAATTGCTGTCCATCACAATTTACACAGCTTTGAAGTCTACCTTTCACACTTCGACAAACATTTTTGCACAAGTTTCTTTGTGCATTAATTTCTTGAAATGCATCTCTGATGTAATTTTTCAAATCACCAACACTTCGTGGTTTTCGACTATAAACTTTGTCCTTGAGTACTCCCCAAAAGAAAAATCCATTGGGGTAAAGTCAGGTGAACGTGCAGGCCATTCAATTGGACCTCTTCGGCCGATCCATTTCTCGGGAAATGTTTCATCAAGATACTCACGGACTGCTCTTGAATAATGTGGAGGGGCCCCATCTTGTTGGAAATAGAGGTCATGTGAATTAGGCTGTTGTTGTAAGTGTGGAACAACTTCATTCATTAGAATTTCGAGATACTTATCACCTGTGACTGTTCCATCAACAAAAATTGGTCCTAAAACACCAGAACTTGAAATACCACCCCAAACAGTGACACAGGCTGGTTTAGTTGCTGCTCTAATGTTAAATGCATGTTCTCACTATACCAGTAAACACAATTATGTCGGTTAACATGACCTGATAATTTGAAAGAAGCCTCATCGGTCCACACAATGTTATCTAAAATTATTGGATTTCCTTCAATTTCGTTCAGCATGATCTCACTAAATTGCAGCCGCCTGTCTGGGTCATCCTCCAATAAGCCATGAATTAGCCGTGGACGATAAGCTTTCAACCCAATAGATTTCAGAATTCGTATAATAGAGGTTTGTGAAATGTCCAGTTCTGCTGAGGCTCTTCTGGTGGACTTTTTGGGACTGTGAACAGATGCTTCTGCAACAAGTGCTTATTGTCCTCTGTGCAAACTGTTTTGGGTCGACCAGTTCTTGGGGCATTAAGAATTGAGCCAGTGGCATCAAATTTGTCACGAATGCGGTAAATGGTTTGTCTCTTTGGGGCTTGAGTACCAAATGTTTCAATCCATTTTGTTCTAACAGTTTCAGTATTTTGAGATTTCCAATACTCTTTTAACACCCATTTTCTGGCATCAGTATTTAGATTATTTGCCATTATGGGTTCTCTGAACTATCTGAAAAGAAAAAAGATTAAATTTAAATAAATTTAGTTATAATATTTAATATAATATAACACAAACACCATAGTTATAATGAACACCATTTATAATATAATATAACACAAACCCTATTCAACCTACTGTCCACCTACTTTTGGTTCACCTGGTGTATATATATATATATGGGATTAATTTCACACTTAAACATGTGAAATGAATGAATGATGCAAGGAAAAAGAAAAAAATTATTCCAAGGCCTTTCGTGTGTTCATTCCCTGACGACGTATACTGTTGAATACACGAAAGACCTTGGAATATTTTTTTCTTTTTCCTTCTGTGTTTACACACATATACACACTAACTTTAGAAATCGCTAAAACCAACTGAATAACTGAAGCCAAAGTGAGACTAAATATCTATGTCTAATTCAAAAATGCATTTGAATGTGCTGCCATGACATCGAATGTATTAGTCGATATTCAACAGAACACGATTCATTGGCAACAGACTGCTGTGTGATATAGGTTTAACACTGCTTTCTGTTAGATTAGCAAGGTTAACTCAGCACGATTCCGATGTGGACATCACCCCAACTAGACAACGCCACAGACGACACCTGCCACCACGCACCACAAACAATTGAACACATTATGACAGACTACCACTCTAGCACAACAACGAACACAACACAACATCACTAGTGCGCTGAACCTCTGGTCCACTCCGGAGAGGGCGATCAGTTACCTGCGTGCCACCGGCTCGCTCGATCAAGGTAGGATGATCGGCTAAACAACAACAACCTCCGGATCTAATCAATATGTGTGTGAAGTTTCATGTTTGTAACTGCGTCTTTTTATTGTTATAGATTATTACTAGTAAAAGGTCGGCGCTACGCGCCGATTTTGCTAGATCTGCGGTGCTTCGGCGGAATTGTGGGCCTACGGCGTATTTTATTTTGAACATCAGTAGCCCTTTATCTGGATATCATTCCTATTCCTCTCACCTTGGGCCTCAGTAATTGGGGTGTCTGCGGCCTTCCAGTTACTGGCAAACCAATTATTCATTCAATAAAACTACAGAAAAGAACGCAGCCATGAAAATCTAAAGCTTCACAAATCTTAATACAATGAGCTCGGATTTGAAGCCTAAGATTTCATGACTGCGTTCATTTCTATAGTTTTATTGACCAAATAACTGAACCGACAGTAATTGGGGGCCCTGCGGCCCGCCAAATCATAGTTTTCATTGTTTCGAGTGCATCAATAATATTGTTATAGTGTTCCATTAGTTGTGATAAGCATGATCTTCCTGACCGGAATCGATGTTGGTTATCATTTTTTTTCTGAGTTTCCTCATTAACCCCACCCCCTCCCCCATTACCCCACCCCTCTCCCCCAATACCCCCTCTCCCACCCCTCCCCCATTTACCCCACCAATCTTTTTTTCTGAGTTTCCCCATTAACCCCTCCCCCATTACCCCACCCCTCTCCAAATACCCCACCCCCACCCCTCTCCCCCATTTACCCCCACCCTTCCCCCATTACCCCAAGGGGGGAAGGGGGCTGGCACCTTGCAAAGGATTTACTTTAATTTTTTTTTGGTTACATATATATATCGCATCTATTTTCTGAGTTTCCCCATTAACCCCACCCCCTCCCCCATTACCCGACCTCTCCCCCATTTTGTGCCAAAATTATGAGTAAAAATGAAGAAATGGGAAGAACTGTACCCCTAAAAGGGGGGGAAGGATTTATGTTAGAGATTTTTTTTTTAGCATGGGCACTGCACAATAAGAAGACGCATCGAATGGTGAAAACCGCATTGTTCTACACCAATTGTAGCGACCTGTAGGTGTGCGCAAAAAAACTGTTACATATATATATATAAGGCTTCATTTCTGAAATAGTATATTAGATTACGGGCGGCAATGTGAAGCTCAAAATTTTCATGACTGCGTTCTTTTCTATAGTTTTATTGACCAAATAATTGAACCGACACTAACTGGGGGTTCAATTATTTGGTCAGTAAAACTGTAGTCATGAAAATCTTAAGATTCACAAATCTTGACACAATGGGAAGCTCAAGATTTTCACGGCTGCATTCTTTTCTGTTTTATCGCGGTGCTGGGGCCTTCGGGCCCAGTAATTTTAATTATTTAATTTATTAACCCCCAGGTGCACAACCTGGGGACCTAATCAATATGTGTGTGAAGTTTCATGTTTGTAACTGCTTCCATTTTGGAGTTATGCTGGAACACACACACACACACACACACACACACACACACACCAAACGTCCTTTTATTATTATAGATAAGCACAATAATATATGTCAAATAAGCACGCGGTAGACCTACGTTTTATTTATTAATTGCTCCTTACTTATTTTAGGAGACTATATTAATTTTCAAACGCGCGTTTTTTAATTAGTTAATAGCATGGCACCCCCGTCAAGTACTTGCAGTCGCTGTAAAGGAAAGTTTGCCGCTTAGGCGTTTATTTTGGCTAATAATAATGATCAGTTAGTTTGCAGGTGGTGCTCAAACATGGAATTGCTGAAGAAGACTAGAGCGTGAGAGGGAGGCCAGAGTGAGTGAGCTTGAAGAAAGGGTGGTGCTCCTGACAGCAAAGTTAGAATCCCTTGGCCCTTCTGAGAGGAGTTATTCTTCAGTTACGGCCCCTCCTGCCTCATTCTACTAACGATATAAATAATACTAATAGGCCTCTCTCTTTCCCCTAGTTTCCGACCCTTCGTGCAAGTGCGTAATGGAGCCCCATTGAGACAACCTAAGACTTGTCTACCGGTATTAATGAACAACAAGTTTTCTGTTTTAGGCTTCGAAGACGTAGATGAACCTGAAATACGACTCGTTGGTGATTCCAGGTTCGAGGGGGCAGCTCGAGGAATTCTGCGGGAGGAACCCCGTCGTAGGGCGCCGTTACTGCTTACTGGTCCAAGGGTGGAGGATAAACTAATAGTGTTGATTTTTTTACAGACGGAACCTCTGAGGACACAACGTATGTTATTCACGTCGGTAACTAATAACGTTCTAAATTCTAGATCGGAAGAGCTGCCAGCTTGGTACAGGGACTTACTAAAGCGACTAAAGGAAAAAACGAATAAGATTGTTTTAACAGGTATACTTCCTCGAATTATCCAACGTAACAAGTTCTACAGCAAGGCGACCTATATTAACAATAACCTAAAGTCACTTTGTCAATAAGGAAGGAGTGCATTTTGCAAATTTTTGGAGCCGTTTCTACGGCAGGAGGGACTTGTTCCTCGAAGATGGACTTCATCTTAATGACGTTGGAGCTGCGCGCTGCGCGTTTACGAAGACTACTTCATAATACTGTTTCTTCTTTCAGGCTGCCGTAACTCGAACGGTCCCGGCGTAATTTCCTTAAAATTCCCTTGCGCGCGCGAAGGTTATCGCGGTTACAAACAATTTGAACGTTCTATCCTTAAATACTCTTAGCCTACGAAATAAAATAAACGAATTTTTTCCTTAATTGCTTGTAAAGACTATGATTTAATTGCGATAAATGAATCGTGGCTTAGCACTGAAATACGTGACTTTGTAGGGGAGTATGAAATTAGAGGTTATAGACTTTTTGTTAAAAACAGAATAGGTAGGCGAGGAGGCGGTGTTATGTTATATATCAAAGATAATATTGCGAACGTTATAGAAGTAAAGCACAGAATTCGAGAACCGATAGATTCGACTATAGCAGAACTTAAATTGAACGATTCCAAAATTCTTGTTGCCGTTATATATAGGCCCCCTAATCAAACAGCTGATACAGACGAAGCGTTATATCGTGAACTTAAGAGAATAATAGGTAGTGAGCAGGCCTTAGTTATGGGTGACTTTAATTGCGCCAACGTGAATTACGATACAATGCAGGGAGATGCAGAAGGTAATCGTTTAGTTAATTTTCTCGAGGATAGCTTTCTTATTCAAAAGGTTGGGGAACCTACGAGGTTGGACAGTATTTTAGATTTAGTAATAACTACGGACGATAGGTTAATCACTGATCTTCAAGTAATAGAACCGTTAAGCAATAGGGATCACAATATGGTAGAATTTGTCCTCTCAGTAAGTCACTCGAAACCAGCTAATTCGACTAAAATTCCTAACTTCCAGCACGCAGACTTTTGTAAATTTCGAAATGAGTGGTCACACGTCATATATCTATTAGTCACGGAAGGGTTAACAACGGAATTGTTCTCTCTCAAGGAAAGTATTTTTATACCGAAATACTGCGTGACAACTGATAATACCATCGTGAAAAACAGAAGAATTAAAGCTCTTAACATTTTTCATCTACATGAAAAAAAAAAGCTGCAAGGAGATCTCAAGATGCAGCACTTCATTCATCTTTAAGGCTTTGTGAAACTCATGAAGAAACCTTAATAAGAAAAGAGAATTTAAAAATTCATCTATTAGGATGAAAGAAACTGTTGAAAGAAAAGAAACGAGAAGAGCAGGCGATAGAGAGGCTAGATTAGCTGTGAGAATGGAAGACAGTGCTGTAGTCGAGACCACCGAGACTGAGACTGAGACCGAGACCTGATCCTCTGAGACCAAGATCGAGACCGAGATCAAAGGTTCGAGATCGAGATCGAGACCAAGCTCATGCCCTTTCAATTTGTTTTACACTACTATGGAAATGAATATGTTAAGTATATTAATAAACTAATAACTACTTTCTCAGATGTAGTGTGTTGAATGCAAAAAGTGTAGCCTATAAATTAACAAATATATATATATATATATATATATATATATATATTATATATATATATACACGTACTTTTTATTATTTACTTCTTCTATATCTGTTACAGAAGGTTTAATGAACGTACCCACTACCCAGTTTGACTTGTGCATTTATTTAAAGCATGATAGGTGCTCATTACATTAAGGAAACATCAGCCTGCTCAGATCATCTGAAGTTCGACTTCTGTGGGGGCCTCATTATTATGCCTTATGGCTAATACACGCTCAATTGGAGCAACTAGAGGCAGGCACTGTTAAAAAACAGTCATGGCAATATTGGCCAGTGATGGGAATTTATCCCTTTCTGGTGCCAAAACTTTATGGAGAGCAGTTGTCTAAAATATGAGATTCATCGATCTCTAAGAGGTACCGCCGCAAACTGTTCCCTGCGGTTCAAAATCTACCAGTTTCAACGTTCTTCTGCTTGGACCGATAGCGTTGGATATTTTGCCATTAGTCTCGGAACTTTGGTTTGACTGTTTTATTTCGTCATCGCTGCTGTGAGAATGAGCGCTGTCTCTCTGTATTTGCTCATTCTCCGTGCTTGAGTTTCCTGTATAGCATTTTTCGAACAACCATTTCTATGAAAAATAAATTGGACATATCGGTACGTAAACAGAGGCATGGCAATTAGCATAAGGTCTAAATAATATATATATATATATTTTTTTTGTTTAGCGCTAACCTAAAAAAAAATCCAGACCCCCCCCCCCCCCCCCCCCCCCCCCCCCCCCCCCCCCCCCCCCCCCCCCCCCCCCCAAAGACAAACAGGGTGACTGATTAGTGAATACCTAGAGTCCCTTACTTTTACAAAACTTTCATAACATTCTCAATTGTGTGCTCAACCAAGCCACCATCATGAGTATGCCAATAACATGTATTTTTCATTACGGTCTCGAGAGGTCTCGGGGAGAGAAAAACCGAGACCGCGTCTGTCGAGACCGAGATCTAAATAGCGGAGACCGAGATCGAGATCTGCAAATTGGGTCTCGAGATCGGTCTCGAGACCGAGACCGATCTCGAGACCTACAACACTGATGGAAGAGACTGATGAAGGGAGCTATGAGGAGAGAAGAAGATAAAAATAGTCATTTAGTGATTAGCCGACCCCACCTGGAGGGTAGGATAGTCAGTCTACTCTCCGGCCGGTCCCAAGCCCGGATAAAAGAGGAGTGTTGGTGTCAGGAAGGGCATCCGGCAGTAAAAAAAAAACCCACGCCACAACCAAATGAGATGAGTCAAGAGAATAATACTAGGACAGCTAGGGCGTACCTCGTAAGCGACGCACAGATACATCGCCCTAACTGTGACAAGACGAGGGCTACCGCAATAAGTGCGGGCGCGGCTAAAGAAGCGATCTCAGGAAGGATTGAGGATTGCTTCTCTGAACGTGGGAAGCATGACTGGTAGAGGAGGAGAGATTGCGGAACTGATGAGGAGGAGAAGAGTGGATATATTGTGCGTGCAGGAAACCCGTTGGAAAGTAATAAAGCAAAAGAGCTTGGAGAAGGATACAAACTGTTCTACAGTGGAGCATCAGGGCGGGGAAGAAACGGTGTTGGAGTAATATTGTCGAAGGAAATGAAGGACGAGGTGGTGGAAGTGAACCGCAGACGGGATAGAGTAATGAGTGTGAGATTGAATTATGGGGAGTATGTATTGAATATCATCAGCGCATATGCACCACAGGTGGGCTGCACAGATGAGGAGGAGGATGCTTTTTGGAGATTACTGGACGGGGAAGTGCAGACTCTAGAAGAAAATGAGTGTGTGATTGTTGGCGGGGATCTTAACGGGCATGTGGGTAGGAATAATTGAGAGTACATGGAGGTCAAAGATTTGGAGAGACAAACGCGGGAGGAGAAAGAATAATAGATTTCGCGGTTTCGTTCGATATGGCAGTGGTGAACACCTTTAATGAGAGGGTAGAGCATCTCATTACTTATAAGAGTGGTGGGAGGGTATCTCAGATTGATTATATGTTGTACAGACGGACGCAATTGAGGGAAGTGAAGAACTGCAAAGTTATACCAGGGGATCATGTGTCAACTCAGCATCGTATTCTTTGCATGGATGTGAAGCTCAAGGGGGTGGCAAAGGCACGTACGAAAGGAATTAAGAAAATAAAATGGTTCAAGCTAAAGGAGAAAGACTGTAAAAGCAGGTTTAAGGAGAATGTTCTGATTGAGGTAATTATGGATGAAAGTGATGTGCAGCAATTGTGGCAACATAATTAGAAAGTGGGGCAAGGAAATACTGGGAGAAACATCTGGCAAGATATGGGAAAATAAGGAAAGCTGGTGGTGGAGCGAGGATGTACAGGAGTGCCTACAAAGGAAGAAAGCAGCAAAGAAGCTGTGGGAGGAAACGCAGCATGATGACCATAGGGAAGTGTATAGAGAGTGGAATAAGCAAGCGAAGAGAGTGGTAGTACAAGCAAGGGCCGAGGCATACCAAGATATGTATGAGGAATTGGAAATGCTAGAGGGACAAAAAAATATATAGATTGGCCAAAACGCGAAATAAAACAACAAAGGATATCAATAAAGTGAAACAGATCAAAAGAGCGGATGGAACAGTGATAAGAAAGGAAGAAGACATACAAACCAGATGGAGGGAATATTTCGAGTGGCTGCTGAATGAAGAGAATGACAGGATATTCTGGGAGAACGGGCAACCAAATGAAGGGATGACGAAGAGTGGAGAGGAGTGAGGTGGTGAGGGAGTTGGCAAAGATGAAGAATGGTAAGGCAGCTGGACCAGATAAGATACCTGCAGAAGCATGGAAGGCATTAGGAGAGGAAGGTATTAATTTACTATGGGATTTGATGGAGAAGATGTTTGAGCAAGTGGTGATTCCCGATGAGTGGCGTAGCAGTGTTGTGGTGCCAATCTATAAGGAGAAGGGGGATGTGCAGGACTAATAATATAATTGGAGAGAGATTAAGCTCATGTTACACACCGGTGGCGTACAAAATAGCTAGGCCCAAAATAGCTAGGACAATATAGCTAGTGTCAAAATAGCTAGTGCGACAGAATAGCTAGTGTCAAAATAGCTAGTGCGACAGAATAGCTAGTGTCAAAATAGCTAGTGCGACAAAATAGCTAGGATCATGAAATCTTGTGAATATGTTAAAACCTGTTAATATTAAAAACCTTGTAAGGGCTTAATGAAAACATTATACACCTATATTGTAATTTAATAAAAACATAATTAAACTGTATTGTAATTTATGTTGTAGGTAACTCCACGCAAGAATTCTGCAGTCGTTATTTCGTCCTGATTGTGCCTGGAGATTAGAGTTTTTAACATTGCATTAACTTCTCTGGTTTTCTTCTCAATAGCCACTTGTCCCGCTAAAAATGCCTGCAAAGTTGTTCGTTGAATTCCCTCTTCTCTTTGAATGCCTTTGAGAAAACGCCACATGCAAGGGTGGGCGCTATCATACATTGTTTGGGTGGCTCTTTGCCAACCCTCGAGTTTATTAGTTGTTCTTGGTATGCCTTCCTCTGTTTTGTCTGACGTTCCACATTTCAGGAGGAAATAAAGGTGTTGTTCCTCTTCTGTGCGGCCTTCTAGGTAGTTGTCTTCGAAGTATGCATAGAGATCTGCCAATTCATTGCCCATCTGTAACTGTTCTCGTTCTTCATCCAAGGCTTCAAAGGCTTCGCTTGTCTGCTCAGGGGGAAGAAAGGCTAAAGCGGGAAGCATTTTGCAATAAAGCGGCAGTTGCTGTCAGTTGCGTAGCTGTTTGTTAGACCAAGGTTTTGGATTTTTCTCCATACTGATTGTGATAGAT
The DNA here is from genome assembly GCA_023014485.1 of Bathynomus jamesi. Taxonomy (NCBI): domain Eukaryota; kingdom Metazoa; phylum Arthropoda; class Malacostraca; order Isopoda; family Cirolanidae; genus Bathynomus; species Bathynomus jamesi. The sequence goes on along the minus strand of JAJOZX010008975.1, from coordinate 87,589 downwards.
GGAAGAAACATCCCTGCACTGAGACATTCGGAAAAACTGTTGTGAATGCTCTAATGCTGCTTGTTCAAAGTCGAGAGTTACTATATCAGGTACCAGATCTGGACGTTGGTCTTTGAGAATTTGAAATGCTCGCTGATATGTTTTGCTTGCCTTATCCGGTAGTAAAATGTAAACGCATGGGAACAAGTAGTCTCCTCTTATCGCGTGTACTGTATAGAGCTGATAGTATAATTTCGGAACGACTTTGAATGTACCGTCACACATCCAATTTGCTGAAGCTGCGAGTTGGTCTAGCATTGCTCCACTGGCAAACATGATAATTCGTCTAGGTTGTCCAAGATCGTCATGTAATAGAAACGGTTCTTGTGTCTCGCCAATGTTGACAGTTCGAAATTGTTCCGGTATTACGAAATCCTCTAATGAGTCGGGATCAGGAAGGTAGTCTTCGTCCCGACGTTGTCTCTTACGCTGAATGCGTTTCACAAGTGCCTTTCTTTTAGGCAGTCTCGTCAGTGCTCCTCATTGAGGCCCAGAACGATGTCAATGATAATTCTGCGTGGAGGAATGGTGGATGCAGCAGCTTCGGCACGCATTTTGTTCATTGCAACAGCGAAATTTTGATGTGCCGAATCTGGAGCATGGTTATGCTCTCGTCCTATCTTTACTTCACTGGTTTCCCTGTAGTTGACAGCTGTTATAATAGTTCCTCTGCAGTCTTTTTCTACACACCGCCAGTTCTGAGTTGTTTTGTTTGTCGTATTTTTCTGTATATGTGACCATCGTAACATATTTGATCTCCTTTTTGTGACGTTATAACATCATTTTGAAGGGTATATTTGCTATAAAAGGCAACAAACTTTCACTGTATCTAGTTGATGTGATACTAATTCTTGAATGTCTAACTTCGAAATGGCGTCCCGCGACGAAAGCTTTTTGCGAGTCATTCCTTCTAGAATAATTCTCTCGAAACAGAGAATAAGATTTAATTAATTCAAATAGAGGAAAATATGGGGACAATTCCTGAAAAGTGGGTTTTGCGAATTAGCGCGTCAACCTCCAAAGTTTGCTCCCCAAAATTAGAAAATAAGAAATAATAAGTTAAATTAGTAGATTAATTCTTTGAGAGATGTGGCAACTAAATATTCCCATAGCATGCTCGTTGGTAGTGTAACGTTAAAGAAAATTTCAATTTTTCTTAGTTAACATTTATGATTTTATGTTTTATTTTACGCCTAATCGTTAGTCTCAGGGGAGACTAGCTAAATCAATAAAATTAATGTAATAGAATAAATTGTATATAAACTTATGCAAGGATACATTTTATGGCACATAATACATACAAGATTTCGTCATCCTAGCTATTTTGTCGCACTAGCTATTTTGACACTGGCTATTCTGTCGCACTAGCTATTTTGACACTGGCTATTCTGTCGCCCTAGCTATTTTGACACTGGCTATTCTGTCGTACTAGCTATTTTGACACTGGCTATTCTGTCGCACTAGCTATTTTGATACTAGCTATTATGTCCTAGCTGTTTTGGGCCTAGCTATTTTGTCGTATACTCGTTACACACCATGAAGATATGGGAGCGGATCGTGGACGGAAGATTGAGATGAAGTTGACATAGCAGAGGAGCAGTTCGGATTCATGCCGGATAGAGGAACCATGGATGCAGTATTTGCCTTACGCCAGGTGATTGAGAGGTACAGGGAGGGACAGAAACCGATGCATATGGTATTTATAGATTTAGAGAAGGCTTACGACAGGGTCCCAAGACAGGAGGTGTGGAGAAGCCTTAGACAAGATGGTACCGGAAAAATATCGGACTGATACAGGAAACGTATAGAGATGTACATGCGACTGTTAGTAGCTGTCTGGGAGAGACGGACAGTTTTGAAGTAAGAGTTGGGTTGCATCAGGGATCTGCTCTGCGCTTAGCCCGTTTCTCTTTAACATAGTGATGGAAATACTGACAGAGGGAGAGAGAGAGAGCACCATGGAGTATGCTTTACGCAGACGATATAGCATTGTGTGCCGAGACAAAGGAGGAGATGGAACAGAAGTTAGAGAGTTGGAGAGGAGCGTTGGAAGATAGGGGGGGGGCGAGGGATGAAAATAAACAGAAGGAAGACTGAATACTTACGGTGTGGCTTACATGAGGATCATGAAGACGAGATGGTAATGAATGGAGAAATGATTAAGAGAGTAGACCGATTTAAGTACTTGGGCTCGTTAATGGATGAGGAAGATGTGGAGAAAGAAATTAATAAGAGTGCAAGCTGGGTGGAAGAATTGGAGAGGAGTGTCAGGTGTCTTGTGCGATAGAAAGGTGCCAGTGAAGTTGAAAGCAATTAATAATAGAGTGCAAGCTGGGTGGAAGAATTGGAGAGAAGTGTCGGGTGTCTTGTGCGATAGAAAGGTGCCAGTGAAGTTGAAAGGAAAGGTGAGACCAGCAATGTTGTATGGAACGGAGGCATTACCTATGAAGAAGACAAATGAGAACAAAATGGATGTAGCAGAGATGAGGTTGTTGCGATGGATGTGCGGTGTGACAAGAGAGGATAGGATCAGGAATGAGCATATTAGAGGAACTGTGAAGTTGGCAGAGGCATCGAAGAAGATACAGGAGGCAAGAATGAGATTGTATGGGCACGTGATGAGGCGAGTTGAAGATTATGGTGATGGAGTTGCTGGGTGGGCGAAGAATAGGAAGACCGAAGAAGAGATGGAAGGATTGTGTTAGAGCGGACTTACGGGAGAAGAATTTGGAGGATGATATGGTGTACGACAGACCAAGATGGAGGCGACTCACCTTAAACAGCGACCCCATATAAAAATGGGATTAATTATGCTGAGGAATAAGAAGAATTGTCACACGTCAATTGGAAAACGTAATGGGTATCTCCAACGCAAAAATAATGTGGGAATCGTTTGAAACAGTATTTAGGTCTCTAAATGAGGAATGTGTACCGTACAAGATTAAGCGTGCGAAAGTAAATAACAAGCCCTTGTGGTTTACTTCAAGAGTAGGGGATATTATAAGGAGTAGAGATAGGGCTTATAGGCTACATAAGTGCGATAAAGACAATTTGTGGTTACGAAACAAATACATATCTAAGGCATGAAGCGAAAAGCCTAATAAAAAAGTCCAAGCGTGATTTTGAAATCACCATAGCTCGTGACGGCAAAGGAAACCTAAAGCGATTCTTTCAATATGTCAATAATAGAAATCCAGTAAAGTGTCTTGGGGCCGTTGAAAAATTTTAACGGAGAGCTATATTCCTACGGTCATAGACATAATAACTTTTGACAATGGTAATACTTTCGTTAATATTGTGGTTAGTGAAAGGGAGGTAATGCGCTATATTGATAAAAAGAAAATGCGTAAACCACGGGGGCCGGATTCTATATATTCCATACAACTAAAAGAATTAAAAGAAAGCATTGTTGTGCCGCTAACAAGATTTTTGATGCGTCTATTTCTGAGTGGTGCGTACCAGATAATTTCAAGTTAGCAAATGTAACACCTATTTTTAATAACGGCGATAACGGTGCGGCGGGAAATTATAGGCCAATCAGTTTAATATCTGTTGTAGGTAAGCTACTGGGATCAATAATTAGGGATCGTATAGTCGAACACTTGGAATTGCATAACTTGATTAGAAATACGCAGCACGGTTTTAGGCGAAACAAATCTTGCTTAACTAATCTTTTAGAATTTTTTCAAAGCGTGGTTGAAGTTTACGGTAGTCATCGGGCGGTAGATGTAGTGTATTTAGATTTTCAAAAAGCGTTTGACACCGTACCGCACAAAAGACTCATTGAAAAAACTAAGGCTCATGGAATCAGGGGTGTAGTAATAAATTGGCTAGAAGAGTGGTTGCGAGGTAGGAAACAGAGTGGTCGTTGATGGAACAGAGTCGTGTTGTGCCAATGCAGCGAGTGGCGTTCCTCAGGGTTCTGTATTGGGTAGTGATGGGACGATTAATCGGAATCGAGAATCGGAAGAATCGAGCATTTTTCAGGAATCGGAATCGAGAGAATTGTACCATGATTTCCGATTCTTAAAACGATTCTTTAACTTTTAATTGAACCAGTTTTGCAATGTAAACTTTAAAATTTAAATGAAAGAGGATAACAAATTTCATTTTTATTGTATTGTAGCTATACATTAAAACATCCATGATGTGTAATCAAGAAGATTAAAATGAATTGTTACAACTTACAGTTGATTTTTATTTTTAAACCAATGTATTATAATTTATAATTTATATTACCATACTCATAATGTAAATAGTTAATCTTACCAGAGTAAAATATGACAATTCCCAGAAAAACAAGTATAGAATTATATTTAAAAATATTGAGAATCGGAATCGGAATCGAGAATCGTATCGGAATCGAGACTTTTTAGTGGTATCGGAATCGTTAAAAATTTTGGTATCGTCCCATCACTAGTATTGGGCCCCTTGCTTTTTCTTATATATATTAACGATTTAGATGTCGGCCTAGTCAGCGCAGTTTTAAAGTTTGCGGATGATACGAAGTTGGGTGGTAGGGCAATTAATGATGAAGACAGAGGTAAAATCCAGGAAGATCTGAACAAAATCGTTGATTGGTTAGTCACGTGCCAAATGAGATTTAACGTTGATAAGTGCAAAATTTTACATATAGGTTCGCGTAACGTAATTTTGCATATACTATGTCAGGGAAGGAGTTAACAAGCGTAGAAACGGAAAAAGATTTAAGTTATCGTCACTGGTGATTTAAAAGTAGCGAAACAAAGTACAGCAGCGGTTAATAAAGCGAACAAGGTGCTAGGTTTTATAGCTAGGAATTTTGAGTATAAATCGCGCGATATTATTGTTCCTCTTTATAAATCATTAACTAGACCCCATTTGGAGTATTCGATCCAATTTTGGAATCCGCATATGCGCAAAGATATAGATAAAATCGAAAGAGTTCAAAGACGAGCAACTAAGATGATTGCGTCGCTTAGGTCGAAGTCGTAAGAAGATAGGCTTAAGGAGTTAAAATTAACTACACTCGAGACTAGGAGGCTAAGGGGTGACCTAATCCAGGTTTTTAAAATTATGAATGGGTTCGATAATGTAAATAGGTAGCTTTTTCGAAATATCACAATATAATAGAACTAGAAATAATGGGTGTAAGTTGACAAGTAGAAGGTTCGAGACAGCAGTTGCCAAAAACTCTTGGAATAGTTTGCCGGTAGAAGTAATTAGTAGCACGTCTATAAACATGTTTAAAAACCCATCAGACGCATATGTTGATAGATTGGGTATAGTTTAAGGTAGTAAAATTAAGGTTTTTGTGGTTCAGAACCCACGTAAAATTGTAGATCCCCTCCGCCACCACGGAGGACATGCGCATTGCGCAATACACAACTACAACCACAACCACAGTTAGGTAGACCAGCCATGAGTGTGGATCCTAGCGAAGTTACATTGGGTCTGGGTAGTAGTTGGATGGGAGACCGTCCTCTGCGCCCAGATTATGTAGCGACCAGTGGTTCTGATCCCACGTAAAGCTGTAGGTCCCTTCCGTCATATGACCTTAGATGTTGCGAAGAAGGTTAAACAACCCTAAAAAAAAAATATATATATATATATATATATATATATATATATATATATATATATATGGTTCATAACATGTGGGAAGCACATTCAGGATGCATTCAGGACCTGAAAACAATGAAAAAAGTTTATATTAACATATGCCCGAAATCGCCTTAGTAGTGTGAGCGCAAAATGGGAGAGTGCAGGAATGTTGTAATGCAATTGCAAATGTTAATCAATGTTGCAAGATGTCACAAAGGGGTTATTGCACAAAGGGGGAGGGGGTATGCAATGAAGGGGTTATGTTGCAAGGCATATGCAACATCAATGCTGCAAAGGGGGGGGTAGGGTTATGCAACAACTTAATGCTGCCGAGGGGGGGAGCTGCGGCGGGAGAAGGGAGGATGACCTCCCCCAAAGGGGTAGCCTTAACCTAAGAGAGGAAGAAAAGGAGGAGGAGGAGGTCTTTGGGGGAGAAGGTGGGATGTCCTCACCCCCCAAAGGGATACCTAACCTAAGCATTAACTTAAGAAGGAAGGAGATGTTCGCTTCGCTGGAGCCAGATGCATTATGAACATCCAGAGGCCCAAGCAGCTGTTATATAGAGGGTAGTGAGTTGCCAGATACCACTTATATATGGAGGGGGTTGTTAGATACCACCATTTATTCTAATTTTATTTACATGAGTTGCCAAATAGTGTTTTTAATCGTTCAGGTATACCTTATTAGGTTGAGTTGCCAAATAATGTTTTTATTTATATATGGAGGTGTTACCAGATACCGCCATTTAATTTAACTACTTATTTATTAAAGGCAAGATTGACTTTCTCCTTAATTTTGTTCAGCAAGAGAACTAATTATTTAAACGATACCCAATATTAATAATAAAAGAAATACACTAGACAATTGGCTTAGCAAAAAGAAATCGTTCATCTTAATATTCATTATAATTAAAATTCAGAGAAATTAAAGTAATTGATAAAAGAATTAAATGAGAAGGCTATCTATACTTTTATATTAAACAATGAATTTTAACAAACTTCCCGTTCTTTGTTGTTTCCCAAATTTTAGCCAACTCCCCATATGAAAGCATGCAAGCAAGCATCCATCACCATGCATTTTTCTTACTATTTGCAACATCAATAAAATAAAATAAAAATTTAGTGATGGATTCCATACCATGTTACGGATTTCTCGTCTAAACTGTAGGTCTAAGGTGGTTCAAAAACAATGCTACTTGACATCTTGTAGTTTAGAACGGCTGCCTTTAGCGTATAAAAGCACGTTATACAGTGATTTACTCTAAAGCCAAACTTAAAATATCTATTTACTTTTGTCGTTCCTATATTATATATATATATATATATGTATAGAAACGACGTAAGTATAGAGGAGTGTTCTGCACACGAGGAAGAGAAATAACGAACAAATGAAAAATGAGGCACCCGCCCGGGAATCGAACTCAGGATCTTCCAATTGCCGGTCAGACGTGCTAACCACTACACCACGGAGCCACGATAGTCAGAAGTCGTAATTCTCCTACATAGGGCAGAAACCAATGCCTTGAGAGGGCACCCTCGCAAATCGTGAATATGTACATTTAACTGCAATGACCACGCAGTATATTAATGTATAGAAACGACGTAAGTATAGAGGAGTGTTCTGCACACGAGGAAGAGAAATAACGAACAAATGAAAAATGAGGCATAAATTACATAAAACTGGGAATGATGGAAAATTAAGGAATGAAGAATGAAGGCCATGGATGAAATGAAGAGAAAAATGTGAAAAGGCAAAAATAATGAGGGTTAAAAAAATTACAAAGAAAGGAGGAAGTCAGTCTCTTCAACAAACAAAAAATCTGCACTACGGCGGGGTACTACCTTCTTTACCCGAGCACCAAAGAGAAGAAAGGTCCTCCTTTCCAGTGCTCCGGGAATGAAGCTTTGGATGATAACTCTCGACCTTTATTTTGGCTCTCTTCTCTTCTTATTTGGGGGAGGGGCGTTTTGCGGTATTCACCATTGGCCCCTCCTTCGTGCATAAAAAAATACTATAATTTTCATGTTAATGATTTTAATGCGATTTCACTGGTAAAAATTACAATTATCTGTAAAAATTTGAAAAGTTAAATGATTTTCTATTTGCATCAGTTTAACAGACAATCAGTCATCAACTGGCACAGCGCTCACCCCAAATGATGCGGCCAATTGTTCTAACTTTTATTATTATTATTACCATCATCGGGAATCGAACCCCAGACCTCAAAGCCTTCACTTCGCTGACAGGAAGAAGGTATCCACCCACTGAACATTTTCTTTGCATTCGCATATTTAGATTAAAGATCTGCTTCCCTCACAGATAAATTATTTATAATTTTTTTTTCAGAGTAACATTTCTTGAGGAATATATATATATATATATATATATATATATATATGATGAATAAAACCACGAAGGAAAGGGAACACAGATGGTGCTCAAGCGCTTTCGTCTAATGACATCCTCAGGAACACTGAAGTACATAGAGTTACGACCTATATATAGGTTACAGAAAAAAAAAATCTATATATATATATACAATAAACGGAAAAACAAAACAAAATTAAAGGATTGTGGAAGGGAGCACACAAATTTATAAGGAAAAACTATCGATTTTTAGCACAAGATTAAAAGAATTGTTTCCAACCAATGTTATAGATAAAAAAAAAATATATATATATATTAGGGTGATTAAAAAAAATCAAAGTTTTTTTTTTAATTGTTCAACCTGTATTTTTGTTCCCTATGAAAAAAAAGTAGTGTATGCCAAATTTGGTGAATTTTAAATAAAATTTACTATGTGCTACCAGGCGTCAGTTTCCCTTTTTTTAATTTGTTTGTTTTTACAACTTATGATTTTATGTTTAATTGTTTATATTTCAGAATTTTTAATTAATGGTTTATGTACTAGCTTGCTTTTAATTGTTGTTTGGAATTCGTAATTTTGATATGGAAGCTAGGCCTAACTCACCATCACCTAGCTGCTCAGTTGGGAGAAGTTCTACGAGAAAAGAAACTGAAGTATGGCTAATTGGGCACCCCTCTGCAGTACTACAAACATCCGTATTACCATCAGAGAAGGAAATGATGGCCCTCTTCATGCACTCCAGAAATATTAAAAAGCAAGGCATTAGAGAATCATGCTGCTCTACTGCAGATGATGTGCTAGCAGTTGGGAAAAAAGCAGGAATACCAGCAAAACAAAGAGTACATGTAGTAGATAAAATTCAAGGAATACTGAAGGAATGGCAGCTGCTTAAGAAAAACAAAGTAAACAAATTGAAAAGATCACAAAATTTAAATAATAAAGAAGGAAACTGGAAAGATAAACTGGAAAACTTATTTGACATTGCTCATGAGAATGTTATGCAGCTTATAAAAATAGAAGATAAGAAATTCTTGAAAATGCAACGTGAGAAAGGACGTCATGGAAAAATGGGTACCATTGATAAGGCTGTTGCTAAAAAAGAGCAGAGAGCAGCAGAAAAGCAACAACGTTATGAAAAGAGGAAAGCAGAAGAAGAGATCAAAAGAAAGAAGAATGAAGAGGCTGTCATACTCTAGTACATCATCAGAATCTGAATCAGAGGAGAGTAAAAGTGATGAATCTGGTTTCTGTGTTGCACAACTTTCAACATGGAAAAGTAAGGTAGGCAAACGCAGAAAATTGTTTGATGATAAATTATTAGGAAGTCTTGATGTTGCAAAATTGAGTGACAGAAATGCGTCTCTAGTTTTAATGCCAACAATCAGACCGCTTGAATGGGGCATCTGCGAACAAATAAAATGCATGTGTTTCGATACAACGGCAGCCAATACTGGTCCTAGAAATGGTGCAGCTATTCTTCTAGAACAAAAATTCGACAACGATTTATTGTTATATTTGAAATTATGCTGGAAGCTGTTGTTTCAAAGTCTTTATCACCCTCTTCTGGCCCAGATATAGTCCTTTTTAAGAAGTTCAGAGAAAAATGGTCAAGCATTAATAACGAGGACTAAGAAACAGCATTATCAGATCCAGATATCTATGAAAATATTCATGACATCAAAGATGACATAATTATATTTGCAGCAAATCAACTAGATACATTCCAACCAAGAGACGATTACCTAGAACTATTGCAGTTAACAATTATTTTTTTGGGAGGTGAACCAAAAGGTGGAATCAAATTTAAACATCCAGCGGGACTTCATCGGGCTAGGTGGATGGCCAAAATTACATATTCATTAAAAATTTTTATGTTCAAATCTCAGTTCAAAATTTCAGTAAAAGACAAAAAAGGACTAAAAGATATCTGTCTATCTGCTACTCGGTTATATGTAAAGGCATGGTTTACAGCTCCTGTGCCATCTTGCGCTCCTCTTCTTGATCTGGAATTATTACAGAATCTTGTAGTCTACAAACAAATAAATGACACAATTGCATTTGTTGCTATTAAAAAACTGTTAGGTCACCTCTGGTACCTATCAGAAGAACTGGTAGCCTTGGCCTTTTATGAGGAAGTGCCTACTGAAACAAAAAACAAAATGGTAAAGGCCTTGCAAAATACAACAGAAACTTTTCCTGCAAAACGGGCTTTTCTAGATCCTGCACTTATTCCAACGAAGAAATTAGAAGATTTTGTCACATCAAATACTCAAAGATTCTTTACAATAACAGAATTTAGTTCAAAATTTTTACTCAAAGATGCTAAAGAATGGCATAATGATGAAGAGTATAACTCCGCTAAGAAATCTATCAAACAGTGGAAAGTCGTGAATGATATAGCGGAAAGAGGAGTAAAATTAATGGATGAATATAATAAAATACTAACACATGAAAGAAGATCAAAAACAATTCTTGCTACAAGTAGTGAAAAACTACAGGGCTGTTTACCCTGATAGAAAAAAAGAAACATTGATGAAGTAAGGACAGCTAATGTCTCAAATATCATGCTAGTTTAATTATGCATTGCTTGTGGTTATGGTGGGACCTACGGGGGAGCTTTCCACATTAAAAAAAAGCAATGCGCCTTGTACTGCAAAATTTGACAATTTGAGTCGTTCTGTCAATTTTTAATTGCTGGTAGCAACCCCTAAAAATTAAAAATTTGCTAAAATATTTTAGGATAGTTGTTTTTATGCTGAAATGAACGAGTTAAAGGGTTGAACACATTAAAATTTAAAAAAATTTTTTTACCCCCATATTTGAATCACCCTAATATATATATATATATATATATATATATATATATATATATATACATATATATATATATATACACACAAATTTATACTGGAAATCTGCCCGGGTTTTAGCACTGCTCTTTTTGTATAAAAAAAAAAAATTGAACAATTATCGATTTTTAGCACAAGATTAAAAGAATTGTTTCCAACCAATGTTATAGATAAAAAAAACAAAATATATATAAAATTTATACTGGAAATCTGCCCGGGTTTTAGCACTCTGCTCTTTTTGTATATAAAAAAAAAATATTGAACAATTATCGATTTTTAGCACAAGATTAAAAGAATTGTTTCCAACCAATGTTATAGATAAAAAAATAATAAAATATATATACAAATTTATACTGGAAATCTGCCCGGGTTTTAGCACTCTGCCCTATTTTTTGTATATAAAAATTGAAAAATGAAAGTTATTATGGTGGCATACAAATTTACCAAAGATTTAGCGTTCTACCTTTCTTATCTAAATCTGTTCTGAAGGAATTCAAAACAACAGGATCGAGTTGAAAAAGACCTTTGCTTATGTTGAAGTTATTTGTTAGTTGGATAATGGTAGACTCAAGAATATTTCTATTAACAATGTTGCTAGAGTGAAATAAAAATGAAGCATTATTCCAATCAATACAGTGGGATAACTCTGACAAATGGATAAAAAGGGCATTGGACAACTGTCCTGTTCTAACAGAATATTGATGCTGTTTTATACGTGTGTGCAAATCCTTTCCCGTCTGACCTATGTAAAAGGAATCACATTGTTTACAACCAATTTTATAGATAATGCCTGAATTATTGGTAGGGCTATTTTTTACTATGATATTTTTCACAATATTGTTATATGAAAATACTACATTAATATCCAAAAGTTTAAATACATTAGCAATGCCTGAAAAGCCCGGGAAAAATGGAAGTACTAAAATATTTTTTGACAAAGTACGAGTGTTATTATTAACGCGATAGAAAGTTCGTTTTGCCTTGTTGAGACAAGATTCCATAAACGCAGATGGATAACACAGATCACTTCCAATACCGTTGATTTTTCTAATTCGGCATCGATGTATTCCGGACTGGCGATCCTAAGGGCGCGGAGAAATATTGAAGAAAAAAATGGCCTTCTTAGTGGGGGTGTCATGTCCCGAGTAAAAGTGTACGTAGGACAAATTTTTTTTTTTCCGATAGATACTAAACTTAAAACCTGGGCTTTCCCTATGTACACGCACATCCAAAAATGGGATTGAATTGTCTTGTTCCACTTCCAAAGTAAACTTAATAGAGGGGACTTGATCATTTAACTGAAGGAGGAAGTTATCCAGGTCACGATTCATGGGCCAGATACACAAAATATCATCGACATACCGCAACCAAGGGATGCCAACCCCCAGGATTCTCGGAATGTAAGTAATTTCGAAAAACTCCATATAAATATTGGAGAGGAGGGGCGACAAAGGGTTGCCCATGGCCATCCCAAAAACTTGTTGATAATACTCGTTATTGAAAGTGAATTTACAGTCTTTGATGCAAAGCTTAATAAGTTCCAAAACAATGTGTGAAGGTAGTGGCAGGTCATATTTATGTAATTCTTGGGAGAGAAAGTCAAGCATATCGTCAATCGGCACTTTTGTAAACAATGAACAAACATCAAAACTGATCAATCTATCGTTAGTTTCAGTACGTGCATTATTCAATTTTCAGTAAGATCCATGGAATTTTTTACATGTGAATCAGAGATAGTTCCGAGAATGGGGGACAAGACTTTGACAAGCCATTTGGAGAGTTTATAAGTAATAGAGCCCACCGAGCTAATAATAGGCGCATAGGGTTGCCAGGTTTGTGGGTTTTAATGAGACCGTAAAGGTAGGGCAGAGAAGGTGAAGTGGACATGAAAAGCGGAATTAAGTCCTTATGATCTTTGAGAATGCGTTTCAAGCCACTATTAAATGATTTGATGACGTCATCCTGCGGGTTCTTCCTAAGTTTGCTGTATGTGGCGGGGTCCTGGAGAAGCTCGTTCATCTTTCTGATGTAGTCCACTTTGTCCATAATAACTATGGTGTTAGCCTTGTCTGCTTTAGTAATATGGAGCTCCCCATCTTTTTTAATTGTGAGAGGCTATTGCGAAAACGTTTAGGAAAGTTATCTTCGTAATTACTATTCGCCGCACTATAAACGAGGCCTTTAACTATGTTAAACAAATACTGAGGGAGATTACACTGTTTTTCAAAACAAGCGAGACTGTAACAAATTTGTAAAGCCGAAGGTTTTTAACAATAAAAAAGGACATACCATATCCAAGGGCACTTTTTGCATCGTCACTATTGTTTTTCGAAGAAAGGTTCAAAACACACTTTGAGCTTGCTTTTTTACTCCACTGACTATTTCGAATAAGACTTTTAATTTTTCGATCCAAAATGTTACGAAGTGAAGAAGTTCTCCGACGCAACTCGTTGTAAATTTCATCAAACAAAGGTTGGATCCACGGTTGGGGAATAACGGCAAAATTATGCTTGGCGATGTTTAAATTTTTGAAGGCGGACCACTCATTTTGTCTGGTGACTTCAATATGTTTCTTTAAAATTAATCTGCTGAAGTTGTTGAACGGATGGTCGTCAATTTGTCTGAGGCGAATCGGAAGCAGGGATTTGGGAAGAACTTGCTCCTCTAGACAATTAGTAAGAAACTTTCGTCGGATACGAATTGCATGCCCCTTCATTAATGTAGAAGAAAACACGGACACAAACGGAGACAAGAGACTTCACCTTCTCTGCCCTACCTTTACGGTCTCATTAAAACCCACAAACCTGGCAACCCTATGCGCCCTATTATTAGCTCGGTGGGCTCTATTACTTATAAACTCTCCAAATGGCTTGTCAAAGTCTTGTCCCCCATTCTCGGAACTATCTCTGATTCACATGTAAAAAATATCATGGATCTTACTGAAAAATTGAATAATGCACGTACTGAAACTAACGATAGATTGATCAGTTTTGATGTTTGTTCATTGTTTACAAAAGTGCCGATTGACGATATGCTTGACTTTCTCTCCCAAGAATTACATAAGTATGACCTGCCACTACCTTCACACATTGTTTTGGAACTTATTAAGCTTTGCATCAAAGACTGTAAATTCACTTTCAATAACGAGTATTATCAACAAGTTTTTGGGATGGCCATGGGCAACCCTTTGTCGCCCCTCCTCTCCAATATTTATATGGAGTTTTTCGAAATTACTTACATTCCGAGAATCCTGGGGGTTGGCATCCCTTGGTTGCGGTATGTCGATGATATTTTGTGTATCTGGCCCATGAATCGTGACCTGGATAACTTCCTCCTTCAGTTAAATGATCAAGTCCCCTCTATTAAGTTTACTTTGGAAGTGGAACAAGACAATTCAATCCCATTTTTGGATGTGCGTGTACATAGGGAAAGCCCAGGTTTTAAGTTTAGTATCTATCGGAAAAAAAAAAAATTTGTCCTACGTACACTTTTACTCGGGACATGACACCCCCACTAAGAAGGCCATTTTTTTCTTCAATATTTCTCCGCGCCCTTAGGATCGCCAGTCCGGAATACATCGATGCCGAATTAGAAAAATCAACGGTATTGGAAGTGATCTGTGTTATCCATCTGCGTTTATGGAATCTTGTCTCAACAAGGCAAAACGAACTTTCTATCACGTTAATAATAACACTCGTACTTTGTCAAAAAATATTTTAGTACTTCCATTTTTCCCGGGCTTTTCAGGCATTGCTAATGTATTTAAACTTTTGGATATTAATGTAGTATTTTCATATAACAATATTGTGAAAAATATCATAGTAAAAAATAGCCCTACCAATAATTCAGGCATTATCTATAAAATTGGTTGTAAACAATGTGATTCCTTTTACATAGGTCAGACGGGAAAGGATTTGCACACACGTATAAAACAGCATCAATATTCCGTTAGAACAGGACAGTTGTCCAATGCCCTTTTTGTCCATTTGTCAGAGTTATCCCACTGTATTGATTGGAATAATGCTTCATTTTTATTTCACTCTAGCAACATTGTTAATAGAAATATTCTTGAGTCTGCCATTATCCAACTAACAAATAACTTCAACATAAGCAAAGGTCTTTTTCAACTCGATCCTGTTGTTTTGAGTTCCTTACGCTAAATCTTTGGTAAATTTGTATGCCACCATAATAACTTTTATTTTTCAATTTTTATATACAAAAAATAGGGCAGAGTGCTAAAACCCGGGCAGATTTCCAGTATAAATTTGTATATATATTTTATTATTTTTTTATCTACAACATTGGTTGGAAACAATTCTTTTAATCTTGTGCTAAAAATCGATAATTGTTCAATATTTTTTTTTTATACAAAAAGAGCAGTGCTAAAACCCGGGCAGATTTCCAGTATAAATTTGTATATATATTTTGTTTTTTTTTATCTATAACATTGGTTGGAAACAATTCTTTTAATCTTGTGCTAAAAATCGATAATTGTTCAATTTTTTTTTTATACAAAAAAAGAGCAGAGTGCTAAAACCCGGGCAGATTTCCAGTATAAATTTGTATATATATATATATATATATTTTTTATCTATAACATTGGTTGGAAACAATTCTTTTAATCTTGTGCTAAAAATCGATAGTTTTTCCTTATAAATTTGTGTGCCCCTTCCACAATCCTTTAATTTTGTTTTGTTTTTCCGTTTATTGTATATATATATATAAAAAATTTTTTTTCTGTAACCTATATATAGGTCGTAACTTTATGTACTTCAGTGTTCCTGAGGATTTCATTAGACGAAAGCGCTTGAGCACCATCTGTGTTTCCTTTCCTTCGTGGTTTTATTCATCATAAATATTTTTCACGTGTTACTTTCATGAAATAATTTTCATATATATATATATATATATATATATGTGTGTGTGCAATCAAGAATAATAATAGTATAAGAAATACTCAAGGTGATCCAATCTGTTTGTCTTGCACGGCCAATTCATTGAGGTTTTCACGCTCTTAACACGGGTTCAACGATATCGATTTTAGAAGCATGTTTAGTTTAAGTGATAACTCGCAAGAATGGCTGGAAGTTGGATTTGAAACGGTTTAGCACTAGTGTGTGTGGTATTTACTTTACTTATAAGATCTGTGAAACGTGGAACAGGCTACCTTCAGAAGTTGTGAGCAGTTCCTCTGTGAGTCAGTTCAAGAAAAGGCTAGGCCGAATCTTGCATACAATTTAAGGGTGTAGGAATTTTTCCTTGGCACATGTGGCCATTGGTACATCCTCAGTATGGGGCGCAAAGCCTTTTGAGGTAGTTGTTATCATTGTAACTCTCTCCTCTCTCTCTCTCTCTCTGTCATGTATATATTACACACTAACCCGTAAATAAAAATAAAAAGTGCCACTTTGATTACATCATTAAGCTTTATTAAGTTTAACTCTTTAAATAATGCACCAGAGTGATCAAGGAAATCGCCATCAGATAAATAACCTTATTGCTCTTTTTGGATGACAAAGATACCGTTTTATGCGTTGTTAGCGGAATTTTCCCATACAAGGGTGCACTACGTTATATAAGGAAGAGCAAGATTATGATAAATAGTCAATAAAACCTGTTTCGGGACGACATTTCTGAGTTTAAACATCATAGCATCGCTCCTTGAATTCTTTTTCGCGACAATTTACATGATCATTCCATTGCAAATTCTTATGTAGCATTACATCACGGAATTTTGTCAAGTAGTTTCCTTTATAGCGATTTCATTAGCATTAAGTTCATAAAGATATACATTTCTTTTGTTAATAAAATCATGAAATTTGTTTTACTGGTATTCAGCGAGAGTTTATTGGTGGTCAACCATTTTATTACACTGATGAATTCTGAATTAAATATATTCTTAGCTGAATTAACATCTTTGCAAGAAAAAGACAGTTGTATCATCTGCAAACATTATGAAGTTCAGTTTACGAAGTTCAGTTTACAATATGAGTAGAAGGTGTAATTGGATTGTTTATTTAATATATATATATATATATATATATATATATATATATATATTAATTAATGATACTCGTTCCACAAAGAAAAAAAAATTTCCATCACAAATTTTACTGGTGAGATGACTCAGTAGGAAAAAGGAAACATGGCAATAAGAATGGTTATTTGAGCAACTAATCTCGATGTGTGTCATAAGAAAGTATTAAATTTGCTTTTGGGAATATCATTATGCGTATCATATTTTTATTATGTTGATAATTCACGACTGTGCTAAATTCCTGTTACTTAAACTTGAAAATAGGAGCAAATGACCACAAATTTGTGTAATAATAATAATAATTCACCGTACCACCAAGATAAGAAATTAGTACATAAATACTCCCTAATTTAATCAAATATAAAAACAGGATGAAAACTAGCCTACTGTTTCACAGGACAGCGTTATCATAGTCTCATAACCACAAGTATAATTAAATTTCCATCAAAGGAATTTCAATTTTGGAATGATTTTTATATAGTTATCTAAGCGAAAGCTTTATACTGCCCCAAATTTCACTGATACTCGTCTCTAAATTCTATTAAAAACTCAGGCAGTCCCTTAGCCACAACCTCACTACAAACCTCGTCATGATATATATTAATGTAGTGGTAAAAATACTTTAGCGCGTCCATGATGACAAGTTTTACATTCTTAACCGCAGGGTACAAGTACTCGGTATGATGCAGCATGACATAATACCGCTTGTCACACCCACTCAACAAGACTCACTAACCATAACCGTTGCTTCTCTCCTGCACGTGTTGTTTCTTTCACTTCACGGTATATGTAGGCTTTTATACAGTTTAGTCCTACAACATAGTCCATTACATCATTTGTACCACGAAATCCTGCAATGCTCTCGCCAGAATATCCATATAGTATTTGAACCTCTTGTTTCTCAAGCTTCGCACAGTTCAATGTAGCCTTAAAAGTATCAAAGGAGGGTGGGATAGGGAGTCTTTCAGTGTTCACCACATCTTCACACTTTACCGAATACTGCTTCATAAAACTCGAGCACGCAATATTAAGGCAGCCATCACTATTTTTCACAGTTCTTCCTCTTTCGAGCTGTTATCTGAAAGCTCTTCACTCTAGTCCTTAAGGTCTTCAGTCCTATTTATTAATGTTCTTTTAAAGGATAGGACGTAGAAATGAGTTCTTACTGTGATAACTTTATTCTCAAATGAAAGGAGTTAAGTTTCTTTAGAGGAGTATTGAGTTGGTGAAGGAGAGAGTAGGTCTACTCTTACAAATCGCACTTTTATAGTATTAAATTCTTGAGTGAAATCCTATCACTGCTAAGTTTCACATATAAGTTGTATGTCAGTTAGGCATTTGAACGAAACGTTTTTGTAACAATGAATTCGATGTATAACATTAGCGTAACTTCTCCAGATTTATATATATATAATATATATATATATATATATATATATATATATATAATGCTAATAGCTCTGACTGATGAATTTATGTTAACACAAAAAGTAACAGAAAACACAAAAAAAACAACTGCATAGATTTGTTGATCACAAACAACAGCACCTAATAGATACACAAATTAATAGATAATGTAGAAATATCCCAACTATAATATCGGATCAAAACATTATTGAAATAACAACCAATATAAAAGCAACAAGAAAGTAAAGAACACGAACAGAAAGAAGCAATTTCGAAATTTTTATTTTTCACACCAAAGGTATAAATTGGGGAGATGTTGCATCCAGCATGGAAGTAATAGATTGGAAATCCATCTTTGTGGCCATGTCAACGGAAGAGATGATAATGACCTTAGAGGAGAAGACTGGAAATTGTGGAAAGACGTCCCAAAAATACAACAAATGGGAAAGAGAAGCAGGTTCGAGAGACAAAAGAGGTCATTGTTGAGGACCCCAACATAGTGGACCGATACAGGTGAGATCATTGTGGAAGAAACAAAGGTACAGGGATCAGATATCGTAAACGTACCAATATTATCTTAAGGAAATGCCTAATTCTTAACGTAACTTAACTGAACCTAACCTAACTTACACTTCTTTAGGGTGAATTTCACACTTAAACACATGAAATGAATGAATGATGCAAACCCACAAGGAAAAAGAAGAAATGTTTCCAAGTCCTTTCTTATAGTCAGCAGTACACCTCGTCTGGGAATGAAGAAGGCGAATGACGAAAATATATACATGTACAACAGAACAGAGAAATAAAGAGATTAGCACATGGTTAACAAGCATTGATTAAAAGCGAAAGACATTTTAACAAGATATTGTTAATTTTATACATTCCATATTCTATTCCTACTACTACTAATGGGGAAAAAAACCTTGGTTTAACTAGTTCTAATGTTAGCAGGAACAGAGAGTTTTTCAGAAATTGCTGTCGCCATCCATCTCCTGTCTCACATTTGTGCCCGGAATCGTGCAAAATCTGTTCTTCGAGTCGCCAAAATTTCCTTCATGCGACAAAAATTGTGAAAATCTATACAATTCTACGTCTCCTCGCTCTTTCTGGCGTCTAGTTAAGAACCTCTCCAACAACTTTACATTTTCTTCCTCTCCTCCCCTTTTCCAATCTGGCTTAGCTGCCATCTCTTCACAAAGCTGAACTCTTCGCTCGAACTTTCGCTTCCAACTCAATCCTGAACGAATCCAGTGCTATTCCTCCGACATAATTATGTCTGAAACAACCACAATCGCATCATTGTGCTTTACTTTGTTCAAGAACAAATTCATGCCTAAAGACGCCTTATCCGTAGAAAACTCTTTCGTCTTCGTCTTTCATCTGATGCTATTCCTTCCTACTGGAAGTTCGCTTTTATTCAGCATGTCCCAAAGAAGGGTGACCGCTCTCAACCCTCCAACTATCTTCCATTTGCTTTGATTTCTTACCTTTGTAATGTTTTTGATTCCATCTTTAATAGGAAAATTCTTAATCACCTCTCTTCTCAGTCTTTTTTCAGATCGTCAGTATGGGTTCTACAAGGGAAACTCTACTGGCGATCTTCTTGCATATCTCTCTAACTCTTGGTCATCCCCTTTTTTGGGGATTTCGGTGAAACATTTGTTATTGCGATATACATATCAAAAGCTTTTGATAGAGCCTGGCACAAATCTTTAATTTCGAAACTGCTATCCTTTGGTTTCAATCCTTCTCTCTGTGCCTTCCTCTCTAATTTCCTTTCTGGACGATCTATAGATGCGGATGTATATGGCCACTGTTCTCCTCCTAAAGCTATTAACAGTGATGTTCCTCAGATTCTGTACTGTCACCCACTCTTTAACTTTTATTGATCAATGATCTATTAAGTAGCACTCTCTGCCCTATCCACTCCTATGTCGATGATTCCACTCTTCACTTCTCCACCCGTTTCATAAAACGTCCCACCCAACAGTCACTCCGTGCTTCGCGTAGGAAGGCTATGGTACACCTGACCTCTGATCTTTCTGCTATCTCAAACTGAGGCAGAGAAAACCATATGACTTTCAATGCTTCAAAAACTCAGATTCTCCATTTCTAACATTCTTGTTGTTTCCTTCTCTTGTGATCTTTCCTGGAAAGAACACACATACTCTCTAAATCAGTTTTAAGAGTTTAGGTGTGTTGTACCGGTTCCGCAGTTTCTTCACCCCACTCAGTTGCTGTTTCTGTACAAGGTTCTTGTCTACCCTTGTATGGAGTACGCTTCTCATATGTGGGGTAGTTCAACCCACACAGCTGTACTTGACCGAGTAGAATCAAAGGTTTTTCGTCTCATCAATTCTCCTCTTACTGACTACTTCAGTACCTCTCACTTCGCCGCAATGTTGCATCATTCTCTTTACTAACGCTATTATATCAGACATTGCTCTTCTGAACACTCCAACTGCATGTCTCCTTTATGAAGCGCACGCAGCACCAATCTTTCTACACATTCTCATTCTTTTTCTGTCCAACTCTAACTTATAGAATATTGATAGTTTTAATCTTTCATCTAATCAACCGATCAACTCTGGAACATTCTTCCTCAATCCATCCTTCCACCTGTCTATGATCTCCAATCTTTCAAACGCAGAGTATATAGGCATCTCGAAAACCCTAGACCTTGATTTTGGGTATCAACTTCTTCCCCAATTGGGAGGAGCTTTTCTGCGGACATTCGTCCCTGGCCTCTCCTTCCTGTATAAAAAGGTAGGCTGGAATGGAGGAGGTTTTTTAGAGGTATGTAAGTTCAGGACTATCTTTATTTTTGACAAATCCTGGAAGCACCACCACGCATGGCTTATGAAGGAAATTTTGGCGACTCGAAGAACAGATTTTGCACGATTCCGGGCACAAATGTGAGACAGGAGATGGATGGCGACGGCAATTTCTGAAAAACTCCTCTCTGTTGCTGCTAACATTAGAACAAGTTAAACCAAGGTTTTTTCCCATTAGTAGTAGTAGGAATAGAATATGGAATGTATAAAATTAACAATATCTTGTTAAAATGTCTTTCGCTTTTAATCAATGCTTGTTAACCATGTGCTAATCTTTTATTTCTTTGTTCCGTTGTAGATATGTATATATTTTCGTCACTCGCCTTCTCTATTCCCCGACGAGGTGTACTACTGATTACACGAAAGGACTTGGAAACATTTCTTTTTTTCCTTGTGGATTTGCATCATTCATTCATTTCATGTGTTTAAGTGTGAAAGTCACCCTAAAGAAGTGTAAGTTAGGTTAGGTTCAGTTAAGTTGCGTTAAGAATTAGGCATTTCCTTAAGATAATATTGGTATGTCTACGATATTTGATCCCTGTATCTTTGTTCCTTTCACAATGATCGCACCTGTATCGATCCACTGTATGTTGGAGTCTTCAACAATGACCTCTTTTGTCTCTCGAACCTGCTTCTCTTTCCCATTTGTATTTTTGGGACGTCTTTCCACAATTTCCAGCGTCTTCTCCTCTAAGGTCATTATCATCTCTTCCGTTGACATGGCCACGAAGATGGATTTCCAATCTATTGCTTCCATGCTGGATGCAACATCTCCCCAATTTATACCTTTGGTGTGAAAAATAAAATTTCGAAATTGCTTCTTTCTGTTCGTGTTCTTTACTTTCTTGTTGCTTTTATATTGGCTGTTATTTCAATAATGTTTTGATCCGATATTATAGTTGGGGATATTTCTACATTATCTTTTAATTTGTGTATCTATTAGGTTGCTGTTGTTTGTGATCAACAAATCTATGCAGTTGTTTTTTCTTGTGTTTTCTGTTACTTTTTGTGTTAACATAAATTCATCAGCCAGAGCTATTAGTATATATATATATATATATATATATATATACAATCTGGTGAAGTTACGCTAATGTTATACATCGAATTCAGTGTTACAAAAACGTTTCGTTCAAATGCCTAACTGACATACAACTTATATGTGAAACTTAGCAGTGATAGGATTTCACTCAAGAATTGAATACTATAAAAGTGGGATTTGTAAGAGAAGACCTACTCTCTCCTTCACCAACTCAATACTCCTCTAAAGAAACAACTCATTTCTACGTCCTATCCTTTAAAAGACAACATTAATAAATAGGACTGAAAACCTTAAGGACTACAGAGTAAAGAGCTTTCAGATAACAGAGCTCGAAAGAGGAAGAACTATGAAATCTCAAATAAGTAATTGGTCTTAATACATAACAAAAAGCAAGTTTAAAGTTAACTAAACATTATGTAAGCTTAATTTTTAAACTGACTTAATATCAGATTTGAAGAAAACTTACGCCTGTGTTTAACTATGAACAGAGAAGTGAGCAAAACCTTGAAATCGTAGTATCAAAATTATTATGAGTTTTTGTAAGTTTAACCCTTAAACTCTACCCGGGGTACTATTGTGACCCAGTACCCCAGGATTTCCTAGCGTAACTTTTATAATGGGTTATCTCGCGCTTATTCTTTCTCAGAAATTTACAGGTGGTAAGATATTAATAAATTCAGTCATTTAAATTATGTCCTAAGCTCCGCCCCCCTGTATAATCGGTCACGCGACTCCTGTTACTACCTGGGCACATCTCTACCCCTGCGTGCTCAGTTGACCGCTGCAAGCCCTGGATCTCAGACGTGTATTTTCTCACGTAGACGAAAAATAGTGATGGCTACCTTAATATTGCGTGCTCGAGTTTTATGAAGCAGTATTCGGTAAAGTGTGAAGATGTGGTGAACACTGAAAGACCCTATCCCACCCTCCTTTGATACTTTTAAGGCTACATTGAACCGTGCGAAGCTTGAGAAACAAGAGGTTCAAATACTCTATGGATATTCTGGCGAGAGCATTGCAGGATTTCGTGGTACAAATGATGTAATGGACTATGTTGTAGGACTAAACTGTATAAAAGCCTACATATACCGTGAAGTGGAAGAAACAATACGTGCAGACGAGAAGCAACGGTTATGGTTAGTGAGTCTTGTTGTTGAGTGGGTGTGACAAGCGGTATTATGTCATGCTGCATCATACCGAGTACTTGTACCCTGCGGTTGAGAATGTAAACCTTGTCATCATGAACGCGCTAAAGTATTTTTACCACTACATTAATATATATGACGAGGTTTGTAGTGAGGTTGTGGCTAAGGGACTGCCTGTTTTTTTAATAGAATTTAGAGACGAGTATCGTTGAAATTTGGGGCAGTATAAAGCTTTCGCTTAGATAACTATATAAAAACTATTCCAAAATTGAAATTCCTTCGATGGAAGTTTAATTATACTTGTGGTTATGAGACTATGATAACGCTGTCCTGTGAAGCAGTAGGCTAGTTTTCATCCTGTTTTTATATTTGATTAAATTAGGCAGTAATTATGTCGTAATTTCTTGTCTTGGTGGTACGGTGAATTATTATTATTACACAAATTTGTGGTCACGCTCCTATTTTCAAGTTTAAGTAACAGGAATTTAGCACAGTCGTGAATTATCAACATAATAAAAATATTGATACGCATAATGATATTCCCAAAAGCAAATTTAATACTTTCTTATGACACACATCGAGATTAGTTGCTCAAATAACCATTCTTATTGCCATGTTTCTTTTTCCCTACTGAGTCATCTCAGCAGTAAAATTTGTGGTGGAAATTTTTTTTCTTTGTGGAACGAGTATCATATATATATATATATATATATATATATATATATATATATATATATATTAAATAAACAATCCAGTTACGCCTTCTACTCATATTGTAAACTGAACTTCATAATGTTTGCAGATGATACAACTGTCTTTTTCTTGCACTGATGTTAATTCAGCTAAGAATATATTTAATTCAGAATTCATCAGTGTAATAAAATGATTGACCACCAATAAACTCTCACTGAATACCAGTAAAACAAATTTCATGATTTTATTAACAAAAGAAATGTATATCTTGATGAACTTAATGCTAATGAAATCGCTATAAAGGAAACTACTTGACAAAATTCCGTGATGTAATGCTACATAAGAATTTGCAATGGAATGATCATGTAAATTATGTCGCGAAAAAGAATTCAAGGAGCGATGCTATAATGTTTAAACTCAGAAATGTCGTCCCGAAACAGGTTTTATTGACTATTTATCATAATCTTGCTCTTCCTTATATAACGTAGTGCACCCTTGTATGGGAAAACTCCGCTAACAACGCATAAAACGGTATCTTTGTCATCCAAAAAAGCAATAAGGTTATTTATCTGATGGCGATTTCCTTGATCACTCTAGTGCATTATTTAAAGAGTTAAACTTAATAAAGCTTAATGATGTAATCAAAGTGGCACTTCTTATTTTTATTTACGGGTTACAGTGTGGAATGTATACATGAGAGAGAGAGAGACTGGATCAGCTTGAGTATTTCTTATACTATTATATATATATATATATATATATATATATATATATATATATATATTCCTGAAGAAGTGCTACTCTGAAAAAAAATTTATAAATAATTTATCTGTGAGGGAAGCAGATCTTTAATCTAAATATGCGAATGCAAAGAAAATGTTCAGTGGGTGGATACCTTCCTGTCAGCGAATGTCTGGGGTTCGATTCCCGATGATGATGGTAATAATAATAAAAGAACAATTGGCCGCATCATTTGGGGTCAGCTGTGTGCCAGTTCCTGACTGATTGTCTGTTAAACTGATGCAAATAGAAAATCATTTAACTTCAGATTTTTACAGATAATTGTAATTTTTACCAGTGAAATCGTATTAAAATCATTAACATTAAAATTATAGTATTTTTTTATGCTCGAAGGAGGGGCCAAGGGTGAATACCGCAAACGCCCCTCCCCAAATAAGAAGAGAAGAAGAGAGCAAAATAAAGGTCGAGAGTTATCATCCAAAGCTTCATCCCCGGAGCACTGGAAAGGAAGACCTTTCTTCTCTCTTTGGTGCTCGGGTAAAGAAGGTGGTACCCGCCGTAGTGCAGGTTTTTCGTATGTTGAAGAGTGACTTCCTCCTTCCTTTCTAATTTTTTTTAACCCTCATTATTTTTGCCTTTTCACATTTTTCTCTTCATTTCATCCATGGCCTTCATTCTTCATTCCTTAATTTTCCATCATTCTCAGTTTTATGTAATTTAATTTTTAGATTTCACTGATGAATTTGTCTCAATCCGTCAAACACTTAGTTATGCCCCATTTGGAATAAGTATATATATATATATATATATATATATATATATATATACAGTGGAACCTCAGTGTTTGAACTTAATTGGTTCCTAGGT
This sequence comes from Bathynomus jamesi, assembly GCA_023014485.1. Classification (NCBI taxonomy): domain Eukaryota; kingdom Metazoa; phylum Arthropoda; class Malacostraca; order Isopoda; family Cirolanidae; genus Bathynomus; species Bathynomus jamesi. Next base: position 61,984 of record JAJOZX010008975.1, on the reverse strand, counting down.
GGTGTTCGAACTGCGAAAAGTTCGATGTCCGAAACACTATTTCCCATTAAAATAAATGTAAATGTAATTAATTCGTTCTGGGCCACGAAAACTTACCCCTAAAAAACAGCCCACAATATACTGTAATAATTTTTTCTGTTTTAAAAAGAATCTGTCCAATGTCGTCTGTGTCTGCCTACCCCTCATAATCTTCCTAAAGTGTTCAACCACATTATCACTGAAGGAATTGATGTTGTGGCTCACCAGAGCAATGTCAGGGTGCCATTTCTCCACTATGCTCTGCGTTTTTGACGAATAAAAAACAACTTTAAGTTCATCAGTGGAAATTTTGGCAGTGCGAACCTCCTCATCATCCGGTGAAGAAAATTCCTCTGCCAGTTCCTCTTCCTGCTCCTTGAGAAGATCTTGAAGTTCTTCTGTCTTGAGTTCCCTGCTGTGGTCATCTATCAACTCCACATCCTCCTGGTTCACCTCTAACCCCATAGACCCACCTAGGGAGATGATTTCCGGAACCACTGGCTCTGCCTCAAAGCCTCTGCTTGCCACAGAGTCAGGCAACAACTTCCTCCAAGCGTTCGGACTCCAGAAAACGTTCAAAGACCGGGTCAATTTTTTCTGAACAAAATTGTTCGGACTCCGGTTTGTTCGAGGTCCGGTTCGTTCGAACACCGAGGTTCCACTGTATATATATATATATATATATATATATATATATATATAATATATATATATATATATATAATAGTTAAACCGAAGCTACGGTTTCTGCTATTTATATGAAATTTAACCAAACCTCCAGGAACAGAGTGGATGTCCATCACAACGAAGTGTTATTGTTACAATTTTTTATAAAACTCTTAAGGAAAATGGCTTAATTGTATTGCATAAAACATCGGATGCGCTATTTAGAATAGAGCATTTTTTTTCTTTAAAATAATAATAATAACCACCATATATATATGTATTTTTTTTCTTTCTCTAATTTACCGCCGATTCGTAACTATAGAAGGCAGTACATGGCGAGGCAGTGGGTGGGTGGTGGTACTGTGTTGGGGGTGGTAGACTAGGGGGGTGAGTAAGGGTCAGTTGCTGGATAGTGGGTAGAAGGGGTATGGTCTTAGATGCGATGGAGCAGATGGGAGTGAGTGAGGAAGAAGAAAATCGCTTCTGTTGAAAAGTGGGGGCCTTCGGCGAGTATGGATCGTAGACGGTCGGGTATGGGATTTTCGGCCGAGAGAGGGAAACACCTGCGACGAAGAGCGGACAAGTTTGGGCATTCCACCAGGAGGTGTATGACAGTGATAGGGGCATGGCAGGTAGGGCAAAGCGGGGCTGGCGATTTCATAAGGTGTCCGTGGGTGATGCGGGTGTGGCCTAGGCGGAGGCGGGCGGGCTAGAATTACTTCTTTATGGCGGGACCGGTGGAATGAGGAGGCCCAGTATCCTATTTGTGGCTTGATCCTGTGGAGTTTATTTTGTGTAGCCTGGTCCCATTCCCGCTGCCATATGGAGCGGAGAGTCGGGAAGAAGTCGGAGAAAGGGAGGGGTCGGGAGGAGGCCGGCAGTAAGCAGGCCGTCTTTGTCGTGCGGTCCGCCTCCTCGTTACCCTGGATGCCCACATGAGCCGGGACCCAGCAGAAGGCGACTGTCTTGTGTTGGAAGGCCGTTAAAAAGTGGAAGGTTTGCTGGATGGTACAGACGAGCGGGTGAGGAGGGTTAAATCTGTATAGGGAGAGAAGTGCGCTTTGTGAATCTGAATAAATGACGAAGGAGCTGGCAAAGTGGGTGCGCACAATGTCGAGGGCCTCCGTAATCGCGAAAAGTTCCGCCGAAAAAACGGAGGCCTCGCGGGGTAGGCTGACGCCCCGGGAAAGCGGCTGGGACAGAATCACCGTTGAGGAGGCCGCACCAGCTTCCGAGCGGGAACCATCTGTATAAATGGCGACTGCGTCCGGGTGTTGGGTTGCGTGTTCGCGGAAGAGTGACTTGTATACCGTGGCGCTCGTGGTATTCTTCGGTAGGCACACAGATCCCTGCAAAACTTGATAGGGGTGAGGTAGATGCTGTATGAAATGGGGATAACTGAGGGGGCGGGCATGTTGAAAAGGTCAAGGAAAGAACGGACCACTTCACTGAAGTGCTAGCTCCGTCCCTGAAGTGGTAGTTCAGAGACCGCCGTGCCCAGAAGCGAATAAGGTAGCCTCTGTGCACGAAGGTATGTCCTCATGAGTAGACGACCCCGTCGGAGGGCGAGCGGGAGATAATCGCAGTCCACGTGGAGGCTGGAGAGGAGCGGAAAGCACCGGTGGCGAGGCGGAGGCCTCTTAAATACCGGGTCCAAGATACGGAGGCGGGCGTTTGAGGCTGAACCGTAAACCGCACTACCATAGTCCAGCTTCGACTGTATCATGGAAGTGTAAAGGCGAAGAGAGCGTCGATCTGCACCCCATGTGGTGTGGGAGAGGTGATCCAGGAGAGCGAGGGGGCGTCGAAGGGATTGCTTTAGGTGCTTGAGATGGGGAGCCCAATTAAGCCGTCGGTCTAGGGTCATGCCCAGAAAACGCGTGGAGGGTACCACCTCAAGAGGACTGCCGTATAATGTGACAGAGGGAAGATGAAGGGTTGTGGGTCTTCTTCTACTGAAGAGCATACACTTGGACTTGGGATGGAGAGGCGGAAACCCACCGACGTCGCCCACCTTTCCACCCGGTAGATGGCGAGCTGCATTTGCCGTTGAACGACGGACGGTTCTCGCCCTGCGAAGTAGATCGCAAGATCATCCGCATAGATGGAGGAGCGGATGGTGGGTGGAAGGCATTTTGAGACCGTGTTCATCACGACGGAGAAGCAGAGAACACAGGATGCTTCCCTGAGGGACCCCGTCCTCCTGCACGAAGGTGTCAGAGAGGACTGAGCCCACCCGGACTTTAAAGGTTCGGGAGGAAAGGAAGCCCCTGATGAAGGTCGGCATGGCTCCGACAAGGCCTAGATGTCGGAGCTGACTGAGGATCGTTGCTCGACGGGTGGTGTCATAGGCCTTCTGAATGTCGAAAAATATTGACAGTACGAACTGTCCATTGTCGAAGGCATCCTGTATGTCTCGGCTGAGGAGCAGGAGGGGATCAGTGGTGGAGCGGAATTGTCTGAAGCCGGACTGGGTAGCCGGGAAGGAATTGCTATTTTCAAGGACGAACGATAATCGCGTAGCGACCATTTTTTCGAGGATTTTGCAGGCACAACACGTCAGGGCGATTGGTCTGTAGTTTGTGGCGTCCAGGGAATCTTTGCCGGGTTTGGGGATAGGGATGACGTGGGCCTCCTTCCACCTAGAGGGGAAGGCGCCCTCTATCCATATGCGATTGTATAGGTCTAGCAGGAAAATCTGTAAGGTAGTGTGGATGTGCTGGATCATGCCGTACGGAATACCGTCCGGACCGGGACAAGGGGATCGTCGAGAGGCCAGTGCCGCCTGTAGTTCACGCATGGTAAACAATCGGTTGTAGGTGCTGTCTATGGACGGTGGAGAGGGGCTATCGTCAGGAGCGGGTACGGAATCGGCTGCAGAGGAAGAAACGGCGGCGAAGGTAGAAGCGAGGTGGTTTGCTACCGACTTGGGCTCGTATAGGAGTCCGTCGTTAGTCCGGAGGACCGGGGGTCGGGAGGGGACATGTCGCCTCTCGACAGCCCGTACCTTCTTCCAGATGGTAGCCGAAGGTGTGGTGGCGGCGATGCCGGACACAAAGGCACGCCAAAAGGCTCGGCGCGCTGTCTTCATTGTGCGGCGGGCGATGGCCCTGGCCCGCTGCATCTCCGTGCGATGGATTGGGAGTCGCGTCCGGTAGAAGCGCCGAGTAGCCTTCTTGGCGCGCACGGCCTCCGCGCACTCCGGGGTCCACCAAGGCACCCATCGGGCGCGGGGGTAGGCGGAGGATCGTGGGATGCTAGTGTTTGCAGCCGCTATAACGACGGACTCGAAATATGCGATGCACTCGTTGATGGATGGGAAGTGGGCAGTTGTAAGGGTTGTATATGTGTTGTCGCGGAAGCGGGCCCAATTCTCGTTGGTAGTAATCCACCTTACTGGTACCCGAACAGTCTGGTCGGGTTGGATGGGGAGATAGTCACTTCCATAGTCCTCTTGGAGGACTTGCCATGTGAAATCTAGAAGGGCATCAGTTGAAACGAGGGACAGGTCTATACAGGATGGAGTGCAGGTGGTGGCATGGTAGAATGTAGGAGAGCCATTATTGAGGCACTCGAAGGAGAGCTCGGTCATGACAGAAATCAGGGTTGGGGCCATATAGGTGGAGTGTGTGTCGCCCCACAAGGGGTGGCGACTATTGAAATCGCCCAGTAGTAGAAAGGGCCTGGGGAGTTGTACGACTTCCACCAGGTCATCGCGGGAGACTTGAGCGTGGGGAGGGAGGTAGATTGAGCAGACGGTGTACTATCTATCCAGGGAGAGCCGGGTGGCAATCACCTGTAGCGGGGACCGGATAGATTAGATTGTGAAAGGGGACTGCGTGGTGTATGAGAATGGCAGCCCCCATTCGAGTGCAGGTAGGAGGCGGGGTGGTGATGCAGGAATAACCAGTAGGGCAGGGCATGGGCCTGGTCCCCAGGATTAGCTCCTGGAGACAGACACACCGGACGGGAAGTGGCAATCAAGGAGTTAAGGCCTTCATAGTTCGCGAATATTCGAATGCAGTTCCAATGTACTGTTGTGGTTTTCGGGGGATCCATTAGTTGATGAAGGGAGATGGGTAAAGGTGTAGGTGCTAGGAGGTTGGAGTGTGAGGGGAGATCTGGAGTTCGCGAAGGTGAAGGATGGGTCGGGAGCATGGCTGGCTATCTACCGTTCACCAGGGAAGGAATCGGTCTGCCAGTCGATCCCCGCAAAGGTTGCGGTGTCGAGTCAGCCGAGCGAGACCGGAGGCATGGATCACGGCAGACAGAGGAACGTCGTGGGCTGAGGGGGTCAGAAGTGTTTTGGCGGGCTTCTGTGGTCGGGCCAGGAGGGGGCACTTTACCTCCCAAAGTGGCGCCTCCCCGCCTGTCCGGGGTCTCACGGCGGACCCTAGGTGGCGATAGGGGTACCAGAAGGACCGGGCGGGTGGGAGGGAGGGCGTACTCAGGGTGGCTGACAAGGAGGGGGCCGGGGATGGGGGGTAGGTACTGGGGGTGGAAGGAGGTGAACCAGAGTGGTCTCGTGGAGGGGTGGAAAAATGGCACCAGGAGGCAAGGGCAGATCCATGAGACTCGTGGGCGCGGCCGAGCTCCCCTCGGTCACACCGTGTAGCTGCGCCAGGGCCGCATCCACTGGATCCTCGGGGGAGAGGATATTGTTCAATTGGGTCTCGTCGTAGGGGCGGGTCATGGATTTCAGCAACTATTGTCAGAGTCTGTGGGGTAGAGTGGTGGGACTTCTGCGGTGGGGAGAGATGGACATTGTAGACGTAGTGGGCGGTGTGAGGGTCCGAGCCGTCTTCTTGGTTCTAGGGGAAGAGGGAGAGACACGTTGAAAGGCCGGAGGGTCTGGCGACGCTCCGGCGTCTCCGCCTCGACGGCTTGCTCCGGGCGGTAGGTTCGGGCGTGTGCAGAGAGTACTGGGAAGGCAGGGTTTGAGGTGGATGGGGCCTGGGTGTCCTGGTCCCAGACTCCGGGGGTTCGTGGCAGGTGAGGTGCGGGAAGAGGAGGGATGGTGGGGGGACAGGAGACCGTCGGGTCCTGCGAGGATTTCTTTGGGGGGACAGGGAGCAGTGGCGAGGGGGGTTTCGGCGGCAGGCCAGGGCGGCGTGCCGAGATGATAGAGCCGAGAGCAGCGGCATAAGACACCCCCGGCCTCACCTCCCGACTCCGCACCCTGTCTCGTGCCTCACGGGGGCTAAGGAAGTCCGTTACTTGTAGGCCTCGGACCTCCTCGAACTTGAAGAAAAGGCATTCGCGGGATGAAGAGGGGTGTGCGCCTTCACAGTTGGAGCATTTGGGTGTGTTGGGGCACCTGTCAGGGTGAGCGAGTTGTCCACAGTGAACACACAGTTGATGCGGCTGCCGACAAACGGAACTAACGTGTCCAAACTTGTTGCATTTAAAGCAACGGGTCGGGTCTGGGATGTATGGGCGGACAGAAAACTCGCATGACGCGCGGTCTCCCATACCCCATACAATGCGGTCGGGGGGATTAAGGTATTGAAAGTAAGGAGCAGACGTGGGGTGGGGGAGGGGGTGCCCCCCTGTCGGGATGTGAAGCGATAAATCTTAGTGACTCCCTGGTGTGCGAGGTCCTCCAGGAGCTCGTTCACTGCGATCGACAATAGACGGGTGGCGTAAATAGTGCCCTGACTTTGGTTCAGGCGAGGGTGTGGAGAAACGGACACCGAGCATCGAAGGACTTCAGTGACGGAGAGTAGGGCTTTTGTCTCTGCGGCTGAGCGTGATTTTACGAGGAGGGAGCCATCCCTCTGTGGGCGTACATCATAGCGGCTGGAGTTGCTGTGGGTCCGGATCGCCTGGAACGTCCGTTCAGAGTTGGTCGGAAGGGACCCAGATGTTGGCCGGATCACCAGGAATTTGTGGATACTTGGAAGGGAGAGGGAGGCTGTAGAGTCGAAGGGGACTGGAGTATTCAACGGTCGATAGGATGGCCGTGAATGCCGGCTTCCCCGTCCGCCGCGGGGCTATCTCCGTGGGGACTCCGTAGGGTGGATCACTTTTCACTTTTTTTAAAAAACTATAGCTGGTCAAAGTTTTTCGCATGATTTGGTTCAGTGGAAGTACACTGACACCATTTTTACCAAAATCGATCAATATTTAGGGGTCGCGCATCGACCTTGAAAATTTCAATTTTGGAAATTTGGCCAAATTGACAATTTTTTACTGAATAAAGATAAATCATCAAATGACCATATTTTCTGAATCCTCTCAGTGAAAGAAATCCTCTCAGATACTTACCAAGTTGATAGGACAAGTGGTTTAGAAGTTATACTCACCTTGAGATAGCATTAAAATTTAAAATACCGTATTTGTCCCCGTACCTCCATATGCTGTCTGCCATTGTCTGCTTTTTAGGATAAGATAAAACGAATAAGGAAAGATCAAATGTATTTTGTATTAAAACGGTTTACCGATATCACTAAAGGCACTTACTCCGGTGCCCCTAACTAGGTTCAAAAACTGTATGAATCGTGGTTAGAACACACGTCATCTTAAGGCGTGCGCCATGTACTCTCTCTGCTAACTCCCTTTCCCTCTGCGCTACGTCATCTTGGCAAGTGACGACTTCTTGAAGTCACCGAGTTCTTTCCGGCTCTTTTCCACGAGCTGAAGAAGACCCTGCAGCTGTGACTCGTCTTTTGTGACAGTGTTCGCGTAATCTTCTATCAGTTTTATCCCTCTCTCTGCCACGTCGTTGGTAACTTTCAGATGCGAGATGACATTCTTCAGATCACAGTAGTTCTTATCTTGATCCCACTTATTCACCGGCAGAGTGAGCCACGTAGACGCGCACACCTGCAGGCCTGTGAACACGAACCACGATGACTCATCGATCAGGTCCGGAAGGCGCGTCGTGTCATCAACCGAGACGTTGTCATACGTGAAGTCCTCGGGCACAGCGAGGCGGCACAGCTTCTTTGCCATCTCGTGCTTCACAGTGTCTTCCACTTTGTCACTGCAGAGGGCGAAAACGACGGTCTGAGGCCTCAGATACCACAAGTGCCGCCTGATCACTGCCAGTGAAGCCTCTGCAATCTCGCGATCCACAGCCCTGTACTGCAGAAGACGCTGGTACAACACAAGGTCATTCAGCGGGGCATCAGCTGCGACAGGAGCCGCCAGCCAGGCAGGTGCGTAGAGGAGTGCAGTAAATAGTACCACTCTCTGAAGTTTCTGTACCAGCTCGTCGTCGAACTCCAGCTGACCGCTGAACATCAGGAGCTTCGTGTAGTAGATGATCTGAAACGAATACGCACTGTGATGTATAAATACCGATACCACTCCATATAAGTTTGTTTAATGGTAAATTATTTATCTTATTTTTTTCTGGTAGGGACTTCAAATGGCTGTTTGCAGAAGGCAATACAATATTTAACTTCTAATTCAAAATACCAACCTTGGCCATCCACCTCGCATGATGGTAGGCTCCTGGGCGCATGAAGTGTGTGCCACGACGTGGCTGGGCCCCGAGTACCAGGAGTGTAATCTCCGCCACTTCTCGGTAGTCTTCTCTGACAAGACCAGAAGCGGTGCCGAGGAACTTGACTGCCTCATCTCGGAGCTCCATCAGCCACGTCACCTCCGCCAAATGCTCGATCTCCAGCTCGCGATAAGTCGAGAGGTCGAGCTTGTCCCACCTGAAAGGGGAGTTATGAAAATATTGCATGAAAACGACTGAAGTTTCCCTTTTCGACTGCTATTAACATCATTAGTAGAAGGACGCTGATATCTCAATTGCTCTGAAGGCAAAAAATCATTGGAGAAAACAAATGCGCCTTAGACTTGAAATTCACCTTCTCCTCAGATACTGGAACAAAGGTTCAGTTGGTGCTGTGGTTCTTCCAAACGCGGTGATGACCACTGCCCCCACGATGAGCTCCATAACGTGATGGCGACAGCCCAGCTGGAAGAGCGGTTTACCAAGCATGTTCTCCAGCCGGACCACCGCACCCTGCACCCTCCCCGTATTGGAGGAAGTTGTGTCGAAGCACAGTCCAATCACGTTGTTCTCGCATCCCCAGTCTTTGAGAGCACGAAAGGTCGCCTGGGCCTGGGACAGACCGGTGCCGTCAGCAACAGTCGGAACGGCCAGCAACTTTCCTTCTGTGCATTGGGGAGCTCCGGAGATGAGAATCGCCTGGCGGTGCTCCAATGATCCAAGAGAGTCCTGAAACGTATGTCATACATGCCAATCCATTATCGTCCACTGGAATATGTCAATCCACTGTCGTCACTGGAACATGTTAATTCACTGTCGTCCACGGTGAGGGCAAAACTGACCTTGATTACTTTACCGTCCCAGTGGACGACAGCATGCCTCGGAGATACGAAGGATTTCTGCACAGCTGTCGACACTTCACAACGATGTGCCACTCTTCCACGGCGAGACGTGTCCTTCGAGATACTGAATTTGTCCAGGTCTGCGGGCGGATCTGCCGAACGTAGGACTGCCGCCACGACACTTGCCACCTATGTGCGAAATTGAAAGGAAATTGACAAGGATGCGTATGGTTTTTATGTGACAAAATAATCACTAAATTTTCCGTCGTTACGTCTATTATATCTTTGTCAAGGAAAGATCATTACTGATATATACACACCTGATTATTGGACATCCGGAAGCGATCAGCCACTTCAATAACAGCCGGTGCATTGAGGATGCGGTGAGGAGGCTGATGATGATACAGTTGATTCTCTCGGCTGTCGGTATGGTGGTTCTAGCTGTGATTCGGAGTTGCTCGATGATCTGCTTTCTATAGATTCATCGTCGCTCTCAGCTTCGGTTCCTAATTTCGTTTTTGAGGTGCCTGGCTCATCACGAGATTGTTGTCTTGAGAGTTGCCGTTTTCTCTTGACAACGAACACTTTATCATTCCCACTCATTGTTGCCTGGCGCAGGCCCCGTTGATCCTCATAAAATTTAATATCTTCTTGTTTGTTGTTGTCTGAGAGCAGTCGACTTTTCTGTATCTCTTCAATAGCATCGGGAGCTCCGATGTCCCAGAGCTTGTTCAGATTTTCTGAAAACTTCTCCCTGCCTTTTCCCGCGTCACTGTCTCTCATCTTGCTCTTCTGCAGCGAGCGCCACTCTTCCCACAGTAACTCCAGTTTTCTTTCGCAGTTACGCCTCGTGATCGTCTTTATACGTGCCATGTTCCAAAATGCCAGAACATTGGCCACCGTGTCTTTTACGGCGGCCTTCCTGTCAGTAGTTTCCTGCTTGGCATAGAAGAAGTACTGGAGAACTTGATGGGTGGTTGGCAATTTGGCACCACCGATCGAGGAAGATGGCTGACCAATTAAGAAGACGTCCGTGGCTGACCTTAGAGAAGGTGGTGCTGTTGTTGCTGCTTTCTCTTTTCCAGAATAAGTAACTTTCAGAGTCTTCCCACTCCTGGTTGTTAACAGTTTATCCATTGTACTAAAGTCTAGACTTATCAAACAAGAATCAATTGACACAGTTGATCTGTAAAAAGCAAACTGTGATTAGTAAAAATATTGGTCATAGACATAGCGTGTGTGTGTAATTGGGATTTTAGGATGCGCCAGCTACTGATGCTATGATTACGTCCATAACGGGGGACAAATACGGTATTTTAAATTTTAATGTTATTTCTAGGTGAGTGTAACTTCTAAACCACTTGTCCGATCAACTTGGTAAGTATCTGAGAGGATTTCTTTCACTGAGAGGATTCAGAAAATATGGTCATTTGATGATTTATCTTTATTCAGTAAAAAATTGTCAATTTGGCCAAATTTCCAAAATTGAAATTTTCAAGGTCGATGCGCGACCCCTAAATATTGATCGATTTTGGTAAAAATGGTGTCAGTGTACTTCCACAACCAAATCATGGGAAAAACTTTGACCAGCTATAATTTAAAAAAAAAGTGAAAAGTGATCCACCCTAGACTGGGGAGGTGGGCTGACGGCGGGTGAGGGGGCATATGGGGAGAGCAAGAAGCCGGGTTTTGGGGGCAAGTCCTGGGTGGAACTTGACTTGCCCGAAGGCGGCTGAGGTGGGCTGGGCGAGACCCCTGCACCAGAGAGTGTAGGTCCAAGGGCATATTCGAGGGACGGACTGGGGTCGGCAACGGAAAAGGAGAGCAAGCGTTCCGCTTCCACAGGGGGTCAACCCCATCAGGTTGCGGTCTTCCAGTAGTAGAGGACTCGAGGGCCTGGTTGCCCATCACCCGAGTGTTGAGAGGAGTAGTAGTCCGAGAATGAGAAGCAGTAGTCGTAAACCGAGGGGGAGAAGCATCCATAGCGAACAAAAAGAGAACTTCATCCCCCGCGCGCATCCAGCCACCACCGACTCCAACAAGGGAAAGGCGAATCGCGGGCACACTTGGTCCCACCGCCAATAGATGTCACGCAGGGGAGATATACCCGTACCCAGTCCCCGTGCCTGAAGGGCGGCCACTCATCCAACGCGCGGTGAAAGGTGGCAGGGACAGGGCTTGGGTTTGGTTGAAAAGCGACAAGGGTGCAGGGCAACCACCTCCCACACCCAAGGGCCTAGGAAAGGGTCAAAATCAAGGTCCAAAAACAACGCCAAAAAGGAGAGAAGCCAGAAAGAATGGGTGAAAGGGGAAAGAAAGAAATAGAAGCAGGAGATCAGCCGGGTCCTCAAACGGGTCCAATGGTCCACGAGGGCAGAGAAAGCCCTTACACCGAAGAAAGGTGCATTCCCACATTCGCCACAGAGGGACGCGCCCTCTCGCTCCGGACAAGATAAAGGGATATATATATATCCGGTCATCCCGTAAGTAATGTGGTTTTTTACGATAGATTAAGTTTAAACTAGTCCTACTCGTTTTAAGCATAAATTTTCCGAAGGTTATATCTAAGAGATCTATCGTGTTTCGCTATATACTTTGGACCTTGACCAGTGAAGACGTGTGTTTTGCTTTATGTGAACCCATCTTAAACATGGCGGTATCAGAAGAGCATATCAGCATATAATACTTTACGAGTTCAAAAAAGGGAATAGTGCTACTGAAGCAACGCGAAACATTCAGGAAGTTTATGGCAACGATATTCTGCATGTGAGGAAATGTCAAAGATGGTTTCAAAAGTTTAGGAATGGTGACTGCTGTTTGACAGATGGAGCACGCTATGGACGCCCTGCTGAGTTTGATGATGACCTGCTGTTAGCCGTACTTGAAGAAGACTGTTCAACAACTGTCGAAGAATTGGCCCAGAAACTCGATTCATCCCCGTCCACTAGCCATCGACATTTGCAACAACTCGGGAAAGTGCCTAAGTTAGGAAAATGGGTGCCACATGAATTGTCGGTCGACAATCTGAGGGTGCGGGTAAACATTAGCACAGCTCTTCATTCCCGTGAACTCCAAGATCCGTTTGTGCACCGTTTAGTGACTGGTGATGAAAAGTGGATACTGTACCAGAATGTTAAGCGCCGTCGACAGTGGGTTTGTGCCGGAGAACAGCGACACCACAGCCAAAACCAAATCTTCACCCTCGGAAGGTGTTGCTTAGTGTTTGGTGGATAAAGGTGGTGTAATACACTTTGAAACCTTACCACACAACCAAACAATCACCACTCAAGTCTACTGTCAACAACTGGATCGATTGAACACTGCACTAAAAGAAAAGAGACCTTCTTTGGTTAATCGGAAAGGAATCGTGTTCCACCACGACAACGCATCCTCTACCTCGGATCACTTCTGCAAAAATTGAGGAGCTTGGGTGGGAAAAACTTCACATCCTCCATATTCTCCAGACCTTGCGCCTTCAGATTATCATCTCTTCAGGAGTCTGCAAAACTATCTTGACGAGAAACACTGAAACAGTATACTTTAGATGACCTGCACACCAGTCTTTGTACGTTTTTTTGCCTCAAAACCGCCTGAATTTTGTAAACATGGCATTGAAAAGTTTGTAGGACGTTGGCGCAGAGTGTCATTGATTCCTGGATGAAAATATATACTTCAGGGTGTCCCATAAGTCCGGCATCATAGGAGAAATTCATATTTTTCTATTTCTACAAACCATAATTCATATGCTCGGGATGCCAATTTCCCGTCCACCATTCTGTTCAGTGACAAGGCTGTTTTTTATGGAAATGGTGAAGTAAATCGACAGAACACCCGCCTCTGGTCTCAAACAACCCTCACTGGTATACCTCTTCAAAGGAACACGGTGCATCTCGGGTGATGGTATGGCGTGGCATCATTTGGAAGGATCGCATCATAGGCCCCCTCTTTTCGATGAACATGTCACTGGAGGCACCTACCTACGTATGCTCAAGGAAGAAGCATTTCCCAGTGTCTTGAACGAAGAAAGAAATTTCCCAACATGGTTCCAGCAAGACGGCGCTCCTGCACATTACAGCACCCAAGTAAGGGAATACCTGTACCAACAATTCCCTGGTCATTGGATAGGACGTCGAGGGCCTGTGGAATGGCCAGCTAGAAGCCCGGATCTCACGCCACTAGATTTTTATCTCTGGGGCCACTTGAAAGCGCTGGTATACGCAGAGAAAATTAGGAGTGTTGAACATTTGCGGTAGCGCATTATTGGGGCATGTAACACCATTACTACTGACATCATTCGCCGTGTGCTTGCTGACTGGGTATCACGTCTGAATTTGTGTATTGAAAACAATGGTGGACATATTGAACACGTTCTGTAAATAAAAGCTTTTGTTTTGCGTTTTTTTATTATTTTTCCTATGATGCTGGACTTATGGGACACCCTGTAGATTAAAAAGTTTGTCGATTTTTTTTTTGTCCTTCAAATTCCGATCTAAAAAACGTCATTACTTATGGGATGACCTGATATATTGTTGCATATGGAAATATGATAAGGAAATTCATTACTTAATCAAAGGCTAATTTAGCCTATAAATAATTTGGAAAACAATCACGTGAGGCTTGTGTATATATTTAAGTTGTTTTTACCCTCAATAATAATAAGAATGATGATAATATTTGTAGTGGAGTGAGACGAAAACCAGTTTTCAGACAAGATGTGGTTTGACCTACATTCCATTCTCGCCTTTTGGGCTAACTTCTAGTTTTAAGCGTATATATAACGTATGCCTTCCTTGTCTTTCGAATTATAGGTAAAATGAATCTTATTTTTATAGAATATTTAAAATTGTTTATTATCAAATTTAATATACAGTTTAGTATATCTATTGTATATTATTAAACCTGTTTTCATATGGGAAATTTAATATAAATGTGTATATATAAATTTCTCACTCTAGTATACTGTAAAGAATGAATTTAATATTAAGATAAACGAAAAAAATGTATGAAATTGAGAAGACATCTTGTGTATATATATATATATATTATATATATATATATATATATATATATATATATATATATACACAGAGGAACGACAAAAGTAAATAGATATTTTAGGTTTGGCTTTAGAGTAAATCACTGTATAACGTGCTTTTATACGCTAAAGGCAGCCGTTCTAAACTACAAGATGTCAAGTAGCATTGTTTTTGAACCATCTTAGACCTACAGTTTAGACGAGAAATCCGTAACATGGTACGGAATCCATCACTAAATTTTTATTTTATTTTATTCATGTTGCAAATAGTAAGAAAAATGCATGGTGATGGATGCTTGCTTGCATGCTTTCATATGGGGAGTTGGCTAAAATTTGGGAAACTGAACAAAGAACGGGAAGTTTGTTAAAATTCATTTTTTAATATAAAAGTATAGATAGCCTTCTCATTTAATTCTTTTATCAATTACTTTAATTTCTCAGAATTTTAATTATAATGAATATCAAGATGAACGATTTCTTTTTGCTAAGCCAATTGTCTAGTGTATTTCTTTTATTGTTAATATTGGGTATCGTTTAAATAGTTAGTTCTCTTGCTGAACAAAATTAAGGAGAAAGTCAATCTTGCCTTTAATAAATAAGTAGTTAAATTAAATGGCGGTATCTGGTAACACCTCCATATATAAATAAAAACATTATTTGGCAACTCAACCTAATAAGGTATACCTGAACAATTAAAAACACTATTTGGCAACTCATGTAAATAAAATTAGAATAAATGGTGATATCTAACAACCCCCTCCATATATAAATAAGTGGTATCTGGCAACTCACTACCCTCTATATAACAGCTGCTTGGGCCTCTGGATGTTCATAATGCGTCTGGCTCCAGCCAGGCGAACACCACCTTCCTTCTTAGGTTAAGGCTTAGGTTAGGTTTCCCTTTGGTGGGTGAGGACATCCCACCTTCTCCCCCAAAGACCTCCTCTTCCTCCTCTTCTTCCTCTCTTAGGTTAAGGCTACCCCTTTGGGGGGAGGTCATCCTCCCTTCTCCCTAAGCTCCCTCCCCTCTCCCCCTTGGCAGCATTGAGTTGTTGCATAACCCTACGCCCCTTTGCAGCATTGATGTTGCATAACCCCTTCCCCCTTTGTTGCCTAACCCCTTTGCGCCATCTAACAACATTGATCAACATTTGCAATTGCATTGCAACATTCATGCACTCTCCCATTTTGCGCTCATACTACTCGCCTTGTTTCCGAGTTACAGCCCGTTATGTGTTCCAGCAAATACCCGCCTTACCTTTAAAGGAAGTGCTCGAAATGACCGCCTTGCGCTTGAATGCACGCCTGAACACGCCTCGTCATAGATGCCTGACGCGTTCAAACATTCCAGGTATTGCTCCGATTTTCTGGCATCCTTGTTCTACACGTTGGCGAAGCATTTCAACGTTGTCAATGGGTGTCACGTAAACGATGGGTTTCAGATGACCCCACAGGTAAAAATCGAGTGGATTCAGGTCTGGGGAGCGAGCAGGCCACGCAATGGGTCCTCCACGGCCTATCCATTTATCAGGGAAATGGTCATCCAAATAGTCTTTGGCTACCCGACTAAAATGAGGCGGAGCGCCGTCATGCATAAACCACATACGACGTCGGACACCAAGAGGAACTTCATCTAGTAAATCGCTTAAATCATTCCTTAAAAAATTGGAATAGGATTCTCCTGTTAATCTTCCAGGCAAAGCAAAAGGACCGATTAAGTTGTCGGCAATAAATCCTGCCCATACATTGATACTAAATTGTTGTTGGTGCCTTGACTGGATGATGGCATGCGGATTCTCTTTGGCCCAGTGATGAGTGTTGTGAAAATTGATCACGCCATTTCTTGTGAAGGCAGCCTCATCAGAAAAGAACACGGAGGATGGAAAAAGAGGATCACGCGCACACTGTTGAAGGAACCAAGTACAAAAAGTCTCTCGTGCTGGGAAATCAGCTTCAGTAAGGCCTTGCACTCTCAATGTGATATGGGTGAAGCTGCTGTTCCCGTAAAATTCTCCACACAGTTGTGTATCTTACACCCTCTGCTGCTGCTGCTGCTATCCTTCGGGTGCTGACACCAGGATGTTCCTCCACGCGATTCAGGACCCGCTCCTCCAACTCAACAGTTCTGGCGCTGATTGGTCTACCACCATCTGAAACTCGCTTGTTGAATGATCTTGTATCACCAAGACGCTCGTCTATTCTCTGAAAGGTCTTATCTGGCAGACGGCGATTCGGAAACCTTTCCGCATACAGACGTCTGCTGCGGACGCATTACACTCGGCAAGTCCATACACGAGATGCATGTCTGCCATTTCTCTGTTTGAATAAGCCTCCATTCTCACTTCAAATGCACACTATCACTGAATAGCACGAAAACTTTTAAGTTATTTTTTTCACTGGACTGCACTTATTCACGGTAAGAAGTTATGAATACGAACAGTGAAACACCGCGATGCACCTCTGACTGACGGCTGGCTCTACACTCAACGATATTGAAACATGTCATAGAGTGTACGAAACATTACAATCGGCAAGGCCATGCATGAAATAAGTCTCGTACACACTCGCAAACATTGTCGGTAAGCAGTGTTCGTAAACAGTTTGCGGAAAGAATTGCTGGAACACAAAACGGGCTGTAACTCGGAAACAAAGCTTTTTCGGGCATATGTTTATATAAACTTTTTTCATTGTTTTCAGGTCCTGAATCCATCCTGAAAATGCGTCCCACATGTTATGAAACCCTGTATAATCAGGACTAGGTAAAGTTAGACGTACGTATAAATTAAGTGATTATGGATGGTGGTGGTTGAGAAACGGTACATAAACGAAGCTCGACCTGAAGGTTAATATTAAAACTACTTCATAAGCATTGGTTTTTTTTATGCAGGAAGGAGGAGCCAAGGGCGAGTACCCACAAAAGTGCTCTCCGCTCCCATGGAAGTACAACAAGAGCCGAAATGAAGGTCTGGAGTTTTTGAGATGCTTGAAACTGCGTTTGAAAGATTGGAAGACTTAGAAAGGAATTAAAGATGGATTAGGAAGAGTGTTCTAGAGTTGACCAGTTTATTAGATGATTGAGGATACTAATTAACCCTTGCATTAGAGTTATGCAGAAAAGGGATGAGAATGTGTAGAAAGTTTGGTACAGCACGCTCTCCTTAAAGGAGGAGACATGCAGTTAGAGATTTCACGAAAGCATTGTCCGTTATAATTGCGATAGTAAAAAGAGAGTGAGGCAATATTGCGGCGAAGAGAGAGGGATTGAAGACAGTCAGTAAGAGGCGGGAAACTGATGAAACGAAACGCATCTGATTCCACCTGGTCAGGTAGAGCTGTGCGAGTGGGGCCACTCCATACAGGGACGGACAAGACCCCTGTACAGAAACGGCAACAGAGTAGTGGTAAAGAAACCTCGGAGCGGGTACAGTACACCTAACCTCTTAGAAGTTGTTTTAGGAAAAGAGTTTATGTCCAGAAAAGATTACAAGAAGAGGAAGGATTGAGTTATGTATTGTTGAAGGTAAGAGGATAGTCGTGTGGAAGATTGTGACGAGTAGACAGATGAAGGAACTGGGTTTTTGAGGCATTGAAAGCTACAAGGTTTTCTCTGATCCAATCAGAGATAGTAGAAAGATCAGAGAGATTTGGGTGCGCCATAGCCGTCTCACGCGAAGTATAGAGTCTGTTGAGAGGGACGACGCTTTGTGAAGCGGGTGGAGAAGTGAAGAGTGGAATCATCAGCATGGGAATGCATAGGACAGGAAGTGCGACTTAAATAAAAGGAAAAAAGTGGGTGACAGGACAGAGCTCTAAGGAACACCACTATTAACCTCTTAACGACCGAAGTTTTAGTAGGGTTATGAGTGCGTGTATTGGAAACGGTACATATTCGACCCAGTGGTCTAAAGAGGTTAATAGCTTTAGGAGAAGAATAGTAGCCATCTACAGCCGCAGCTATAGATCGGCCAGAAAGGAACTGGAGCAGGACAGTTTGGAAGTTAAGGATTTGTGCCAGATTTTATAAAATTCTTTTGATTTGTCTAGCGCAGTAGCAAACGTTTCACTGAAATCCCGAAAAGCGGATGACGAGGAATCAGAGAGATATGCAAAACGGTCGCCAGTAGAGCGTCCTTTGCGGAGCCCATACTGACGATCTGAAAAAAGATTGTGAGTAGAAAGGTGTTTAAGAATCTTCCTATTAAGGATAGATTCAAAACCCTTAGAAAGGCAAGAAATCAGCAATAGTCGAAGGGTTGAGAGCGGTCACCCTTCTTCGGGACAGGCTGAATGAAAGAAAACTTCCAGTAGGAAGGAAAAGTACCAGATGGAAGACAAAAACGAAAGAGTTTGCTTAAGCAGGGTGTCAGTACAGAAGCACAGTTCTTGAAAGCAACAGGAGGGACTCCATCAGGACCGTACACCTTCCTGGAGTTGAGCCCAGATATAGCAGAAAAAACATCTTTGGAAGTGGTTCTAATTTTAGACCTAATTAAATCAGAGGTGGGGGGGGCGGAGATGGAGGAAGAGCATCGGAATTGTTTGGGTTTAAGTTGGAAGTGAAAGTTTTGAGCGAAGAGTTCAGTTTTTATGAGGAGAAGAGACGGCAACCGAGTCGTCAGAATGGAAAAGAGGATGGAAAGAAGAAGAATTAAAGTTGAAGTTTTTGGCTAGGTAGTAGCAGAAGCAACCCTGTTGCCCAGGTTCCAGGAGTGGGGACATATGTGGTCCCCTTCCCTCGGGGACTCTGAGGCTTTTAAAAAAATGCCATTTTGTTTTTTATTTTGAAAAAATGTATAACGTGTAAGATGCATGTATATGTAGTGAGGGATAAAGGGAAGAAGTGCGTGTTTGAAATTAAGGAAGAGGGTGACAAGAAAAATGGGAGTTCCAGCACGCCCTCTCTCCCGCCTAAAGTCCCTCCCCTCACGTCCCTCCCCTCGAGTACTTCCCTGGTCGATCTTTGTCTGCACTCTCCTATAAGAGCAGAAGATTATGAATTTCTGCAATGTATAACTAAATTTATAACTAATAATATTTATAATACTCGTATTTGTAATTAATATTCTCACACTAACACACTAAGGTTTTGTGTAAGAATATTAGTTGGTGGCAGATGATAAAATGCTGCAGCTCTGATAAAACTCGTTAAGTCTAGGAACAGTTATATATTTATTTTCTTTACATTATACAGTAATATTAAAAACTAATTCGGCAGACATGACCACGATTCATTTCAACCAACTATATGAACCCTAATTTAGTTCGGCTATTACTACTGAACACACACACACACACACACACACCGCGAGATTTTCACATTTTTAGTGTTAGATAATTTAAAATAATCTCAGCCTAATTAATTTAAATTTCATTGTATCCTATTTTTCGCTCTAGACATATTTAATAATTTCCAATGAAAAAAGTGGTTCTTAATATGTGGTGACACCACTAATGTCGCCATGAGTTCGGGTGTATCCAGAAGATCGTTCCGTTGACTTAACGTAGCCAAGAACGGGCGAACGTCTTAATCTTCGGAATGTTAAGTTAGGTTATTAGTTTTTAGAGTGTCGATGTTATGATCTTGTCAATCCGATGGGTATAAGTCCACCTTCGAAGGTTGTGGCGAACTACCCGTTAGCTTTTGCTAAGTAAAATGTGTTAAATATTTCATTTGGGCCCTATCGTTGTTGTTTTTATGGTTTCTGAAAGATTGTGCAATGCATAACTACCATGCAAATTATTTTAAAAATCAAAGTTGACATGTTTTGAAATTTAACTTTTAATTGTTTAGATTTTTTATTTATTTATTATTGATGTTGAAAACTAATGTAGATGAATCTTAAAATACAACTCTCTTATTTTTACGTTTAATGAAAGTCTTGTTGATGCGAATCAAAGGTAAGAGTACATCTAAACATAAATACAAACAAATTCCATTGAATTGATTAGATTTTTGGACGCTGAGCTTCAAAAGTAAATTTTTAGAATACATACGGTAATATTCATGTTTGAATATTTCAGTTAAATTACAAATTACTCTCAATTTGATTTATTATACGGTTCTAGTAAAAATTTAGGTGCTACTATAGCGTGATTCCTACCGGTGACTTCGATACTATAGGGTGATTCCTACCCGTTTTGGTTCGAAACTACAGTACTGTAGAGTGTGATTCCTATCCAAGGTATAAATGAAAATATAATAAATATAAAATGCTATTTATTATTCAATTTTATTTATTTAAAAAATAGTTTCGGTGCTGCTATAGTATGTGGTCTACCTACGATTGGTTAGGTTTAGTCACGATATTTTCGTTAAAACTAACGAAAATATCATGACTAAACCTAACCAATCGTCAAGGGCGATGGACATTGGAATGTAAACAAGCAATTAGTAAACAAGGTAAGAAGCTATAATTAAAAGGTAGACCGCCGAATCGAGGTAGGAATCACGCTATCTAAGTAGCACCAAAAATTGATTCAAAGTATTTTAACCCTAGAAAGCGAGTGTCGGATCGACGTTAACCCCATAATGAAAATTACGTTTATATCATACTTTCCAACATTTTGAAAAGTAAAAGCGGTAAGATTTGTAATCACTGCCAGGGGGTCTGGGAGCATGCCTCCCCACGGGACATTTTTTAAAATTTAGCCTTAAATGATGCACTCTAGAGCATTCTGAGCATAAAAGGCTTGATATTATTCGCGTGTTGTTCGTGTTGATAATGTGAAAAGTGGTAGGGTTGGCAAGTATGTTATAGATTGAATTAAACAATTTATTGTTACTAAACACGGTACTTGTAGGTTATCTCCCCTCCCCCCCCCACTAATTTTGACAGAATACTTTCGTTAAAACTAACGAAAATATCACGACTTAACCTAACCAATTATCACTAGGGAACAACATTTTTGTTTCTTGAAAACTATTTGGTGTTTCTTATAGAACTTTTGATGCTGATTCCAAATATGGTTTCAGAATTTTTCTATTACCCATAGTTTTCGAGAAAATAATATTTCCATTTACTCAGAGTTTTCCCAAAATATTAGTTAAAATTAAGTGTACTAATTTAATTTTACTTTCTTTTTTTTCCAGGTTAACTATATTTAATAGTATTTTTTGCATTAAAAAAATATAGCTATTTAAACAAACAGATTTTTAATAAAAAGAGAAATTTTTTTCAAGTTTTGCTCAAATTTTAAAATTTTTCATAGTAGAAAAAATTGGTTTTTCATTCCAAAAAGTTTTCCGTGATTTCAATAATTTTCCACCAGCATGAATCGAAACTGTATTAATCCCAGAGATACATTTTGCTACGTATGTGGAGAACTGACCATATTGGCACAGAGGAAGACAATGACCCCACTCGTGAAGAAGGCTTACGAACTTTATTTTGGATGTAAGGTAGGCGACCAAGACAAATCCTGGGCACCTCATATCTCACGCATTTCCTGTGCCGTCACTCTTAGGGGTTGGATTAAAGGTACCCGCAAATCTATGCCATTTGCCATACCAATGATTTGGAGAGAGCCCAAGGATCACCTAACGGATTGCTATTTTTGTATGACTAACGTTTCAGGATTCTCTGCCAAAAATAACATAAAATTCAATACCCAAATCTTGCATCTGCCATGACGATGATAACCCAATTCCAACTCCCCCAAAGTCATGGACACTGGATGAAGAGTCTGAAGTTGAACCAATGGAAATTGATGACACTAAAGATACAGACTTTCAGCAACCTGAATCAAATAAACCACGTATGATAACGCAGGTTATGCTGAATGATCTCGTGAGAGATTTGGACCTTCCGAAAAAGAAAGCGGAATTATTGGGCTCCAGGTTACGTGAATGGAATTTGCTGGCAAAAGATACAAGCATATCGGCGTTCCGCACTCGCCAAAAAGATCTGATGCAGTATTTCTCTTCGTCAGGTGGTTTATGCTACTGTAATAATGTAAATGGACTGCTGTTAGCTCTCGGTCATGAGCACATATCTGAAGATTGGCGTTTATTTATTGACTCTTCGAAGCTAAGCCTCAAGGTTGTACTACTTCACAATGGAAATAAATACCCTTCCATTCCTGTAGAGCAGTGGTTCCCAACCGGTTTTGGCTTATGGCCCCCTTAGGAACCTTATTTTTTTCTGTGGCCCCCATAAGCATTATTTTCAGTAGGTAATATGCAGATTAACTCTATTTTACAAAATAACATTTTCCTGTGGCCCCCTTCAAATGTGCCATGGCCCCCAGGGAGCCATATGGCCCCCGGTTGGGAAACACTGCTGTAGAGCACGCTGTCCACATGAAGGAATCTTACGAAAATATGAAACTCATCCTTCAGCAGATTAATTATGACCAGTTTCGTTGGTATATATGTGGGGATTTAAAAGTCGTCGCGCTTCTTCTGGGAATGCAGCTCGGTTATACGAAGTTCTGCTGCTTCCTTTGTGAATGGGACAGCAGAGCCAGAGATTCGCATTATTTTGTAAAGGATTGGCCACTTCGTCAAAAATGTATCCCAGGACTGAAGAATGTGTCTCATGAACCCTTAGTTGACCCCAAGAAAATATACTTACCGCCACTTCACATCAAACTTGGCATCATGAAAAATTTTGTCAAAGCAATGAACAAGGAAGATGAGGCATTCAAATATTTGAAGAAAAAGTTTTCACGACTTAGCGATGCAAAGATAAAAGAAGGGATCTTTGTTGGTTCCCAAATTAGAGAGCTCATGAAAGATCAAAAGTTTGATGATGCCTTGAGAGGAAAAGAAAAAGTGGCATGGGAGGCCATGAAGAATGTTGTCACAAATTTTCTAGGGAACATCAAAGCCTCTAACTATGAAAAAATAGTGCAGGACATGATTGAAGCATATAGGTTATTGGGCTGTAATATGTCACTAAAAATCCATTTCTTGCACTCCCATTTAGATTTCTTCCCTGAAAACCTCGGCGACGTAAGGGATGAGCATGGAGAAAGGTTCCCAAGATATAGCTACTATGGAGAAACGCTACCAAGGGAGGTGGGATCCGGCAATGTTAGCTGATTACTGCTGGACATTGATGCGAGAAACTCCTAATGAAAACTACAAGAGAAAATCAGTGACAAAGAAGTTTTAAGAAGAATATTTTAAATGCCAATCTGCCACTAATATAATTTTTATGAAGTATTTTTACTAACTTCTATACACTTTTTGAATAAATATTAAAATACAAATTTCTCAGTAACCTTGGGTGATAGAGAAATTCTACGGGTATATTCGGAATCAGCGGAAAAACTCCTATAAGACCGACCTGTTCACATCCAAGAAACAAAAAAAAAGTTAAAATTTGTTCCCCAGTGAATTATCAAGGGCGTACAGTTGATCCATTAGTAAATAGTAAATACTATTCCAGAAACAAACAATGTTATAATTAATAGATCAACTGTACGCCCTTGATAATTATATAATTGGTTCGGTTAAGTCGTGATATTTTCGTTAGTTTTAACGAAAGTATTCTGTCAAAATTAGTTGGGGGGGGGGGGGGGGAGATAACCTACAAGTACCCTAAACACTATTAAAATTAATTCGCGTAGAATATAAGACAATTTTCAGAAAAATTTACTTTGTAATAGGGCACGCTGGCTTTCTAGGGTTAAGTACTGCATTTTTTATACTATTAGGCACCTATGTCTTTCTCGTACGCACGATAGATATAAATAAAGGATTTATGTAAGTGTTTATATTAGCATTTCTGTAATAAAAAGACTGAGCAATATTGAAAGATATGGAAATTGTAATGTCGCGTATCTGTGTATTTATTTGCATAGTAACAGTGAATAAACTAAATTTATAAAAAAAAAAGCGCCAGTTGAACAAGTGAAATGTATGGCAAATGCTTTCCAAAGCCACGACGATATATGACAGTGACAGCGAACCAATCGAAGAGTAATTGCTGCACTAAGTGTAACTTTTAAAATTTTCCCTTAAAGGTTGTGTTTTCTGTTAAATTAGTCATTATCCAAGTTTCGTATGACGTTAATCTGGTCAGAGTTCTACAGGGTGTTCGAAAAGTCCCGTCACCCCCTACAAAATGTACATATTGTAATATCAATTTTATTTTTGTGATTAATTGTATTTATATGTGGTAGGTGTAATTTAAGAAACGAGTCACTAGCAACAATTACTTTAATTACAGTAAATACAGTTACGCCTACTAATCTGTGTGTGCACCATCATTTTCTTAAAGGATTATGCGCCTCCATGTGCGGTGTAAGAATCGACGCAGCATTGCTGGAGTGATTGCTTAATTCATTAACAAATGACGGGCGATATGGTTTCATGCCAAGATCTTTTGTCATGTGATCTCTCGTTGTGGACATGGGGACTGCAAGTTCTTGTGATCGTTTCCGAAGTGATTTTTTTCGGTGAACGAGCCACCGATACAATCACACCTTTACATTGTTCTGCTCGCGTTGTTGGTCTTCTCGACCGTAGTCTGTCCTTGATGGAGCCAGTTTCAAACAGCTTTTTCTGCCAGCGTAATACCGTCTTGTTTGGTGGTGCAACCTTATTGAATCTTGTGTTGAAATCATGCATCGTTTTGCCAGTAGCTATGTGACCTTTCATGAGCCCATGTGCTCATCACTATCCTTTCCTCCAGTGTAAGTGGACTGGTCTGCCATTGTTCACAATTCTAGTACCTGAAAAATAAAAAAAAATGTCAGTGAATCACGCATAAATTCAATTAATCACACAAAAATAAAATTTGTATTATAATATGTACATTTTGTAGAGGGTGACGGGACTTTTCGAACATCCTGTATTTGAATTTACTAGTGATTCAAACACTGAGTTTGAGTCGTATTTACTGTAAAAATATTTTATTCTAACTGTGATTAGAACGTATATTGAATTGTCCAGTTTCACAATCTCGAAGGATTGAACCGGTTGAGGTCTAAAGACAATTTAATTGCGTTCTGCTATTTAGATTAATCTTAAGTTGGGATTTAATAAATAATTCTATTCCAGTACTGTATTTGCACGAGAAAATTTTGCTTATAAATTGAAATGTGGTTATTCATTGGAAGGTATTAGGGGTGCACCGGATATGATATCCGGCCGGATATTCCGAAATATCCGGTATCCGGTAGGATATGGGTCATATCCGGCAGGATATGCTGGATATAGGCCAAGACATTAGAAAATTAACACCTGTATGAAAATCTGCCATAATATGATGATAACACATTGCAAATAATATTTTATATACAAAAAAAATGGAAAGCCCTCCAGGGCCCACCCCTAAACCAGTCCAGCAACACTTTTTGTATTAAATCAACACAATACTGATGACAAGAATAAATAAAACAATCTGTCCATCCTTAACGATTACAGTTCTATTAATATAATCGAGCTTTTTATAAAAACGTCTAGGCGTTACATTTTTTAAAAAGAGTAAAATATTGCTAGACCCCTGCACTTGCTTTCCATTCTTTTTTCTCCTTTTTTTCCTTTATTTTCAAAACAATACAAAACATTACAAGCTTGACAAATGTAAAACAATACATTGAATACAATATAAAATGCCTGGAATAAAATCAATGAATGAAGGGCAGTATTGTGTAGGTCAGATGCCGCCATTCAGCCTGGAGGTCTTCAGAATAAAAAAAACTCAACAACAGTGATTTAGAACTTTTTTCAGTTGTGGTGCAGAGACAAGATCATTTCTCCTCTTTTAGGCAATATTCGGGATCGCCTTGCTTCATAGATGTTTCCATATTCAGAAAACATTCTCTCTGAAAATACAGAGGATGCGGGTGTGCAGAGAAGCTTTGAAACAATAGTTTTAAGGAGAGGAAATCGGTCCTCCTGCTTCCAAATTTGAACTGGACAGCGTTTCCTATCTACAAGAGGTTCAGATACATATCGGTCTAACTCCCCTGCAGTCAGTAGAACAGGAGCAGTCTTTTTTTCAACCTTTTTTCTCTTGTAACTTACTTCCCCAGATTGCTCTCCTTTTGTGATCTCCATAAAACCTTGCTTCAAGAATGTCCTCTTCGTCTTTCCTCTTTCGCATAGGAGAACTGGAATTTGATCTTCTTTCGCTTCCACTTTCATTACCTTCACTTTCATTTTCATTAGAATCATTACCACCTTCGTCATTTTCAATACCTATGACTTCTTCAGTCAGCCAGGATTTAGCCTGCTCTTTTTGATCTTGTTGAAAGAAAGATAACTTATACCGCGGATCTATTGCAGTCGCAGTCACATAAGCCCTGTTTTTCATTATGTTCAAAGACTTCCCATCATTACTCCGACAAGAAACGCGCTCGAAGAGAAGTCAGGAGTTCTCTCTTTGTCGTTTGAACACCTTGGTCATCATGGCCAATCTTTGAAAGAAATCTTTGTAAAATACAAATGCTTGGGATTACGGAAGACAAAGTTGACTTTTCCGAACTCATTTCCTGAGTTAGTTGGAAGAATGGTTTTAATATTTTAAGCAGATTTCGTATCAGTGTCCACTCGAAGGATGTGATGGTAGGTAATTCACTACGATCAGCCAAATACAGTTGCACTGGAATTCTTAATTTATATAATCTTTCTAGCATCAAATATGCATTTTTCCAATATGTTGGGACATCTTGAACCAATAGGAGAGGCTCAAGATTTTGCCGCACTTGAATGTGTTTGAAATTGTTACAGGCCAAAGGAGAATGATTAAAGTGAGTTGCAAGGCAACGACTTTTTGCAAGGATATCAATTACACTCCTCTGAACCATAATTGAGTCACTAATAACCAGTTGGAGTAAATGAATGCTGCAGTGTATTAAAGGTATTTCAGCCAGGTCACTACCAAGAGCCATATTACTTGCTCCATCCCTCATCAATAAATTCCTCTTATTTGCATCAAGATCCCAACTGTCCTACATAGAACGAAACTTCTCAGATATATTCTTGCCAGTATGCGACCCTGAGAAATGAGAGGCATGTAGCACAGCATCGTATCTTTCAAAATCTTTACCTATCCAGTGACCCGATAATGATATAAAACTTTCTTGAGAGGTTGTGCATGTCCATATATCTGAAGAAAAGCTGACATGCTTTACTTCTTCCAGCTTCTGAGCAATTTTAGACTTGAACTCATTATAAAGACGAGGAATTATAGTATCAGAGAAGTACCTTCTGCTCGGTAAGAGATATCTGGGTTGGAGGTAGGCCATTAGATCAATAAAACCATCATCTTCAACTAAAGTAAATGGCTGGTTGTCCAAAGCTATCATCATGCCAATTTTACGGTGAATCATCACAGACCTGGAGTCATTGATGTCCCATATTTTTTTAGATGAAAAGCTTTCCTCTATTGAGATCTGCTTTCTCATTTGGTCCATTTTCTTTTCTTTCAGAGTACTACCAGTAGAAGTTGATGGTCTAGCCCGTATTCTATCTATGCCTATTTCCTTTGATTCAGTCGCAGCTATTCTTTTTTTGTCATTTTCGTTTTTGGCTTCAGCATACTCTTTTGGGTGATTAATCTTCAAATGATTATGAAGAGGTGTTGTGGTAAAAGTCTTTTGGCCACCTTTCTCCGTCCCACGTTTGATAACACTGGGGAACAAATTTTAACTTTTTTTTGTTTCTTGGACGTGAACAGGTCGGTCTTATAGGATTTTTTCCGCTGATTCCGAATATAGCCGTAGAATTTCTCTATCCCCAAGGTTACTGAGAAATTTGTATTTTAATATTTATTCAAAAATTGTATAGAAGTTAGTAAAAATACTTCATAAAAATTATATTAGTGGCAGATTGGCATTTAAAATATTCTTCTTAAAACTTCTTTGTCACTGATTTTCTCTTGTAGTTTTCATTAGGAGCTTCTCACATCAATGTCCAGCAGTAATCAGCTAACATTGTCGGATCCCACCTCCCTTGGTAGCGTTTCTTCATAGTAGCTATATCTTGGTGGAACCTTTCTCCATGCTCATCGCTTACGTCGCCGAGGTTTTCAGGGAAGAAATCTAAATGGGAGTGCAAGAAATGGATTTTTAGTGACATATTACATCCCAATAACCTATATGCTTCAATCATGTCCTGCACTATTTTTTCATAGTTAGAGGCTTTGATGTTCCCTAGAAAATTTGTGACAACATTCTTCATGGCCTCCCATGCCACTTTCTTTTCCTCTCAAGGCATCATCAAACTTTTGATCTTTCATGAGCTCTCTGATTTGGGGACCAACAAAGATCCCTTCTTTTATCTTTGCATCGCTAAGTCGTGAAAACTTTTTCTTCAAATATTTGAATGCCTTATCTTCCTTGTTCATTGCTTTGACAAAATTTTTCATGATGCCAAGTTTGATGTGAAGTGGCGGTAAGTATATTTTTCTTGGGGTCAACTAAGGGTTCATGAGACACATTCTTCAGTCTTGGGATACATTTTTGACGAGTGGCCAATCCTTTACAAAATAATGCGAATCTCTGGCTCTGCTGACCCATTCACAAAGGAAGCAGCAGAACTTCGTATACCGAGCTGCATGCCCAGAAGAAGCGCGACGACTTTTAAATCCCCACATATATACCAACGAAACTGGTCATAATTAATCTGCTGAAGGATGAGTTTCATATTTTCGTAAGATTCCGTCATGTGGACAGCGTGCCCTACAGGAATGGAAGGGTATTTATTTCCATTGTGAAGTAGTACAACCTTGAGGCTTAGCTTCGAAGAGTCAATAAACGCCAATCTTCAGATTTGTGCTCATGACCGAGAGCTAACAGCAGTCCATTTACATTATTACAGTAGCATAAACCACCTGACGAGGAGAAATACTGCATCAGATCTTTTTGGCGAGTGCGGAACGCCGATATGCTTGTATCTTTTGCCAGCAAATTCCATTCACGTAACCTGGAGCCCAATAATTCCGCTTTCTTTTTGGAAGGTCCAAATCTCTCACGAGATCATTCAGCATAACCTGTGTTATCATACGTGGTTTATTTGATTCAGGTTGCTGAAAGTCTGTATCTTTAGTGTCATCAATTTCCATTGGTTCAACTTCAGACTCTTCATCCAGTGTTCATGACTTTGGGGGAGTTGGAATTGGGTTATCATCGTCATGTAGTACTGGTCTCATGGCAGATGCAAGATTTGGGTATTGAATTTTGTTTATTTTTGGCAGAGAATCCTGAAACGTTAGTCATACAAAAATAGCAATCCGTTAGGTGATCCTTGGGCTCTCTCCAAATCATTGGTATGGCAAATGGCATAGATTTGCGGGTACCTTTAATCCAACCCCTAAGAGTGACGGCACAGGAAATGCATGAGATATGAGGTGCCCAGGATTTGTCTTGGTCGCCTACCTTACATCCAAAATAAAGTTCGTAAGCCTTCTTCACGAGTGGGGTCATCGTCTTCCTCTGTGCCATTATGGTCAATTCTCCACATACGTAGCAAAATGTATCTTTGGGATTAATACAGTTTCGATTCATGCTGGCGGAAAATTATTGAAATCACGGAAAACTTTTTGGAATGAAAAACCAATTTTTTTTACTATGAAAAATTTTAAAATTTGACCAAAACTTGAATTTTTTTTTCTTTTATTAAAAATCTGTTTGTTTAAATAGCTATATTTTTTAATGCAAAAAATACTATTAAATATAGTTAACCTGGAAAAAAAGAAAGTAAAATTAAATTAGTACTTAATTTAACTAATATTTTGGGAAAACTGAGTAAATGGAAATATTATTTTCTCGAAAACTATGGGTGATAGAAAAGTTCTGAAACCATATTTGGAATCAGCATCAAAAGTTCTATAAGAAACACCAAATAGTTTTCAAGAAAAAAATGTTGTTCCCTAGTGATAATCTTTTGGCAAATATTACACTTTGCAGTGATATCGCTAGGATCATTTATTGTATACAGTGACCACACAAAACTTGTCATGATTAATACTTAATAGTTTAATACAACACAAGAACCTGAAAGAGAACAAAACAATTAAACATCTGAATATACTTAAATTATTATTTATCTTATATTTGGGGGGGCGCTTGTCCCCAATGCAAAACAAAACATAGCGATATGAGTGTAAAAATAATACGGTACCTAATAATATGTATCCGGCCGGATAGATATGGCCATATCCGGTATCCGGCCGGATATGAAAAATTTATATCCAGTGCACCCCTAAAAAAAATAGAATTGATAAATTGTTGCGAGATCTCCTTATAGACTTTATAGGTCAGGATTTGTTAAATCCGAGGCCTTTTCATAGGTCACGGTTTAGCGTTGAATTAGTTTTTGTTTTACAGCTTGAATTCGTATATTAATCATTTATGTTATCATTTATATTACTATTTATCATTTATTTACTGTTACGTATGGTAGCTGGTCCTTCGAATCTGTAATAATTGAATTCATATATGTATATCTGAGATTCATATTGAACACGTGAACTTCTTTATTTTGAAATAACCCAACCCCTGCGGATTATTTCATTATACTGTATATATATTATTAGTGGAGGATCTTGCTTATATTAGAAAATGTTAATTAAAAACTAGTCGTAATAAAGGAAGGATGTATAGAATCCATACAGATCCTATACTATTATTACATTGCGTCGTTCAATAGTTTATTTTAATTCTTAATTAACTTTGGTAGTTAGTGGCGCAAGATTGAATGTATAGAAGAAATTTTCGAAAAGAATAAATTAATACTAACTATGTCATTAAACAGGTACTCTCGCTGAAATGTTAACTGAATCTCCATTTGAATGTCAGTCAATATTTCAAGAACTTTTATTTGGATTATCCAAGATTTGGATCGACGGTTGTAATCTCAATGACGCGTCTGAGATACTTTTTGCAAACGTTTACAAAAGCACACTTAAATCGGATACAAAAGCTACGGAAAATATTTCCCTCAGAATTAAGGAATGTGTTAATGATGTCATGAAGCACTATAGACCGCTAGAAGCCAAGTTCGAAAGCACTTACGAACATTCAACCGACCATTGTCTTCCTTTGGATGAAAACCCTGCCCCAGAACTAGACCCTTATTCCTTTTACATGGACGACGACAACAACAATAACAGAAGTTTGAAAAAAGGCAATGATAGGGATTATGAATTGATTCCAAACTTTGAAATGGTAAATTCTGAATTCTTGAAGGAATTGGGGGCAGGTGATGCTGAAGAGAATTTAAAGCGGATAAAATTTTTATCGAAATCGCAAGTAAGGCTTTAATTATTTTATATTTAAAATTTTAATATACTGTATATATTATATATATATATATATATATATTATATATATATATATATATATTATATATTATATATAATATATTATATAATATGTTAAACACAGACCGTGCATGGAACAAGGAACTCTTCTGGGAAAATTAAATCCACTATAGTCCGAATAAGTAATGGTAAATGACAAATACCATAGTTTTTTTCCTTTTTCATGATTTTAGCCCGACGTGGGCAACGGGTCTCTCGCAAAGAGATCCCATAAATATAGCTTCCCTCACCAGCTATCTGCAAAGCAGACAGGATCCAGCTTTGGGACGTGGATCTAGGGTTTAAAGCAAACCTAGATCCCTACACTCAGAACCTCTATATAAGTAAAAGACTCGTTGCATTCACGTCGTGTTGAATAAATCAAAGAAAAAGGGGTAACTATTGTATTTTTAGCCAAAAAAACCAAAACTTAAACCTCAACCGGGACATTGAGCGTCCACTTTTCAAGGCACGAAACACGTCCGTTTAGTATACACAAACTCAGAATGGTTCCCTGAGAACATTATATGTTAAACACAGACCGTGCATGGAACAAGGAACTCTTCTGGGAAAATTAAATCCACTATAGTCCGAATAAGTAATGGTAAATGACAAATACCATAGTTTTTTTTCCTTTTTCATGATTTTAGCCCGACGTGGGCAACGGGTCTCTCGCAAAGAGATCCATAAATATAGCTTCCCTCACCAGCTATCTGCAAAGCAGACAGGATCCAGCTTTGGGACGTGGATCTAGGGTTTAAAGCAAACCTAGATCCCTACACTCAGAACCTCTATATAAGTAAAAGACTCGTTGCATTCACGTCGTGTTGAATAAATCAAAGAAAAAGGGGGTAACTATTGTATTTTTAGCCAAAAAAACCAAAACTTAAACCTCAACCGGGACATTGAGCGTCCACTTTTCAAGGCACGAAACACGTCCGTTTAGTATACACAAACTCAGAATGGTTCCCTGAGAACATTATATGTTAAACACAGACCGTGCATGGAACAAGGAACTCTTCTGGGAAAATTAAATCCACTATAGTCCGAATAAGTAATGGTAAATGACAAATACCATAGTTTTTTCCTTTTTCATGATTTTAGCCCGACGTGGGCAACGGGTCTCTCGCAAAGAGATCCCATAAATATAGCTTCCCTCACCAGCTATCTGCAAAGCAGACAGGATCCAGCTTTGGGACGTGGATCTAGGGTTTAAAGCAAACCTAGATCCCTACACTCAGAACCTCTATATAAGTAAAAGACTCGTTGCATTCACGTCGTGTTGAATAAATCAAAGAAAAAGGGGGTAACTATTGTATTTTTAGCCAAAAAAACCAAAACTTAAACCTCAACCGGGACATTGAGCGTCCACTTTTCAAGGCACGAAACACGTCCGTTTAGTATACACAAACTCAGAATGGTTCCCTGAGAACATTATATGTT
Organism: Bathynomus jamesi; assembly: GCA_023014485.1. Lineage (NCBI taxonomy): Eukaryota > Metazoa > Arthropoda > Malacostraca > Isopoda > Cirolanidae > Bathynomus > Bathynomus jamesi. The sequence continues at coordinate 29,257 of JAJOZX010008975.1, read as the reverse complement.
AAACACAGACCGTGCATGGAACAAGGAACTCTTCTGGGAAAATTAAATCCACTATAGTCCGAATAAGTAATGGTAAATGACAAATACCATGTTCTCAGGGAACCATTCTGAGTTTGTGTATACTAAACGGACGTGTTTCGTGCCTTGAAAAGTGGACGCTCAATGTCCCGGTTGAGGTTTAAGTTTTGGTTTTTTTGGCTAAAAATACAATAGTTACCCCCTTTTTCTTTGATTTATTCAACACGACGTGAATGCAACGAGTCTTTTACTTATATAGAGGTTCTGAGTGTAGGGATCTAGGTTTGCTTTAAACCCTAGATCCACGTCCCAAAGCTGGATCCTGTCTGCTTTGCAGATAGCTGGTGAGGGAAGCTATATTTATGGGATCTCTTTGCGAGAGACCCGTTGCCCACGTCGGGCTAAAATCATGAAAAAGGAAAAAAACTATGGTATTTGTCATTTACCATTACTTATTCGGACTATAGTGGATTTAATTTTCCCAGAAGAGTTCCTTGTTCCATGCACGGTCTGTGTTTAACATATAATGTTCTCAGGGAACCATTCTGAGTTTGTGTATATATATATAAATATATATATATATATATATATATATATATATATATATATATATATAAAATAAATAATATTGTATATATATATATAATATATATATATATATATATATATATATATATATATATATATATTCTTCGGTTAGGGGATACTCTCTGTCCTTACACACCCCATTTAAAGAGATTCCTCTGCCGAGCGGTGCCCCCCCAGTAGTATAGCAGCAAAATGGGAGTGCAGGAATGTTGCAAGAGATAATGATCAATGTTGCAAAGGGGGTATGCAACAGCTCAATGCTGCAAAGGGGGCTGGGGGAATGCTGCAGGTGCAACAAGGGGTCATGAAACTTGGAGGCGGCGTTATCCCCCAAGAGAAAGACAGGAGGAGAGAAAGGAAGAGAGTTGTTCACCTGGCAGGAGCCACGTGCACCCTAAGACTTCAGCCGACCCCCCGTCCTCTTATAGACTCCTAATCAGCCGGTTGATTAGAAGGCGTAAATGGCTTGTACGGGTTGAGTTGTCAGATACCACTTTATTTTAATTGTTCAAGTATACATTATTAGGGCGAGTTGCCAGATACCACTTTTTATTTTAATTGTTCAGGTATACATTATTAGGTTGCCAGATTGTACCATTTTTTTATTATTTCTTAACAGCTGGCTTAGAATTCCGCTAGTAGGTTTAGAAGGCGTAACCAGCCATTGGATATAATTGTTTACAACCAAAAGAATTAAATAAAACAACATTACATCATTCTGTTTATTATAAATATATAGAAAATAAATATACATTTGAATGATCAATAAAAAATAATAATAGTTTAATATGAACGAGGAATATGCATATGAACAAAATAATTTAACCATCAATATAACAGTGCAGGATATATATATATATATATATATATATATATATATATATATATATATATATATATATATATATATATATACAGGGTGGGCCGTAAGTTTCCATACATAGGAAAATTTAAATTATGGTCTTCACGTGCGTCGGTATTTGGATCAGCAGTTTCCGGATGCTTGGATTGGTCGGCGTGGTCCTGTGGAGTGGCCTCCCAGATCCCCAGATCTCACCCCCCTTGATTTCTATCTTTGGGGGCACTTGAAGGCCATGGTGTATCAGGAAAAGATACGAGACATAAATCATCTAAAGGAACGTATCACCAACGCCATTACAAGCATAACGTCAACTGTGCTAATGCGTGTTCATCAACAGTGGGGAACACGTATTGAAATGTGTTTTCAAAACAATGGCAACCATGTAGAGCATATTATATAAATAAAAATGGTTGTCCATAAAAAAATGTTTATTTTTCCTATGTATGGAAACTTACGGCCCACCCTGTATATATATATATATATATATATATATATATATATATATATATATATATATATATATATTCACACAATTATATTATGGATATATAGAAAATAAATATACATTGGAATGATCAAAAAACAAAAATAAGAAGTAATATAACCATCAAAATACCAGAAATATATACACACAACTAAATAAATAAATACACTTTATCTTCTACCGCGCAACATAAAAAATAAGAAATAATATAACCATCAATGTAGCAGAAATATATACACACAATTATGTTAAATAAATAAATACATACACTTTGTCTTCTACCGCGCAAAATAAGAAATCGTATAGCCATCAATATAGCAGAAATACACACACACACACACACACACAAATATGTTAAATATATAAAAACAACTTTTTTTCAAAATACTAAACTCGCACTTAATCGAGTCTACAATTACATCATTATTGCTCTGCATTACGCAGTATACGCGGTTTAATAATATTTCACCGCTTAAAGTATAGGGAAACCTGTACTCGATATGAAGGGCATTCATATCGTTCAGTACTATTTTTGTTCCCACTTTACAACCGGGTGGTAAGTTATCTTTAAATACGGCTAGAATACAATCAAAAGCACGCACAAAGAGTTCATCGTTAGCCACATTAAACACAAGTTTATAAACACGCCTTTCCAATCGAGGGTTTATTTCTACCAACGCGGGCTTTTCAATCGTGAACTCTTCTTCACACTGCATAGCTACAGTTGAAATAATCTTCTAAGTCGTTACGACAACTGCTCGTTATATAAAGAAATAATTCTTCAGGGTGAACGGTGTAGGTGAGTTCAGCCTTGTATCGATCAATTGCTTTGTACCAAAGTTCATGATATTTCAAAGTCTAAACTTTTTAAATAAACGTCCAGCTCTAGACCATTCCCACCTTGTTCAGCCCTACACTCGGTAAACCCATCAAGCTGAGCGATGTATGCGTATTCAAGTACTGTATCAAAATAAAGCATATCCGTAACGCGCGCGTCTAATACAGGCTTCAGCTTGCGGAATCCGACGATTTCAAACATTCTGTCGAGGATGAAACGGTTTCGCGTAGGGACAACAGCGTTATTATTAGAAGCATTCTTCCACATCAACCGTATATCAATGCATGGCCGATCGTTTATACACAACGTACATACAATGGCGTATGAGGCGGTCACTAATCTGCTCTCCTTGTACCTACGTTAGCAGGTATTTTATAACGATCTTCACTCCACTTCTCAACTATCACGAAGATTCTGTTCATCTCCTCGACATTTAAACAACATTCCGTTTGTTTGTTTGTCTACAATCCGTTTCCAGTACATAGTTAACAGCACCGGATTTACGCCTGAACACGCGCAACGATTTCGTCACGGACACATCGTACGAGGCGTTGAGAATGCTGCTCAAAGGAAGTTCCATCGTATTCGAGGAGCGCACGTCCACTCGGTTCAAGCTCTGAGATAACTATGAGCCGCGTGAGGCACGCAGGTAGGCAGGAACGGTTCGATGGGCGGTTGACTCACCCTGATGATACGTGAATGGGTTTGTTCGAACTCGTATGATCCGTGAGGTGCGAGTCGCACCATAACCTAATGAAACGTGTGCGGCGCTGACTCAGCATGAATTGTTGTACCCCATTATATTGGGTAGGTGTTTTGAGAAATTTTCCCGTACAAGAATTAATTTCGGTTTTAACGTTTTATCACTACCACTTCCCTGAATACACACCAGACAGTTTCTCTCAGGGTAAATTTCACGAACTAGGCACATTTTATAACGGTTTTATTGTTTTATCTCCTAAACATCTTCACACTCCGGCGCACTATTTGAGAGGAACATATGCCCATATTTTTCAGTTTTGCCTACCAAACGATACTCGTCTCTAAAGTCTGCTAAAAACTCACGCAGGGCACTAGCAACAACCTCACTACGAACCTCATCATGATATACATTAATATAGTGATAAAAATACTTAACATTGTCCATGATGATGAGATTCACATATTCAGTCGTAGTGTATGAGTAAGCGACATGGTGTAACATGACATAATACCGCTTGTCACAGCACCAATCAATAAGACTCTATCCATAGCTGCTGCTTCTCTTCTGCACGCGTTTTTTCTTTTCACGGTATATGTGAGACTTTATAAAGCTTAGGTCTACAGCATACTTCAATACATCGTCTGTGCAACGAAAGCCTCCAACGCTCTCACCAGAATAACCATAGAGTATTTGTACATCTTGCTCCTTCGCACGATCCACCACATCTTGAAGCTTTGCAGAATACCACTTCATAAACGTTGAATAAGCAATATTAAAGGTAGCCATTTTCTTCTACGCGGGCGAATACACGTCTGAGCTCAAGGGCTTACTGCAATCAACTGACCACGCAGGGAATCCCAGGTAGTAGCATGACTCACGTTGCTGGTCGTACAGTTGGCGGAGCTTTGAGCTTTCACCTGTGCACACTCACACACAAAGGAGAAAGTGAAACGCTAATTGAAACATGATTTATTTAATAAACGAAATATTCAAGACATATTTACAAATCCGTGTGATAAATAAGTTAACAATAGACGCATCAAAGATTATTGTATCCAAAGGGTATATCATAGGTACCAGGTAACTGGTAACGTTTCCTATAGGTGTTACGGCACACCTTCGTTCCCCTAAGTTCCTTCACGCCCCCCAGCTTCTGCGCCCGAAAATTGTGGGTGCCTACAGTTAGTTGGGGAGGCCGATCGCTCATCATCGTCCAAACACACTAGATCCTTCAACGATTCAAAGTTAACAACCCGCCGATTCGCATGGTTGAGCGTAATACCCTTTGCCTTCACGATATATTTCATATCCTCCCCCACCCTCACCCGTACCCCATAAGTTTTAGGTCCTGTTGAGACAAAAGAGTCGGCGTATGCGTTGTCCCATACTCATCCTTGATCTCATCAGTGAGCTCGCCGAGGAACTCCCCAATAGCAGGCATGTATTCACCCTCCCTCTCTGTGAATATCACGCTATCTGTATCGGCATACAATACTCTCCGCCCAAGAGAATGCAATAGACCCCAAAGTTTTATGCGGGCGTAGGCTGTTGTGAAGCTGGCCACAGGTATGTTTGTAACCCTTGAGGTATCTGTGGCCAATTCAGTGTTGTACTTTATTATGTAAGTATTACCTACATTCACGATCTCCATGACCTCTTTATCGGGAGCATTGGCATAATCCCAGACTTCACTATAACTTTGTGCCAAATGAATGTTCCCTTTGCCGGTATTCTGTGCAAATTTTCCCCATAGACTGTTTAGACACAACTTTGCACTAAAGCGCTTGCCAGGATTCTTTGCAATTTGGGCACGATCAAGTTGTATACCTTCGCGGTAACGTTGAATATAGGCAGACTTTTCATCTTCGGTATCAACTCCTCGCGGATACCCTGATGCCTCAACCTTATCCTTCAAAAATGCGTTTATATATGGTGTGAAAAGGTTGGGTAGCTTCTGAAACCTCCACACCTCATGTATCTTCAGTATTCTATACCCATGGCGTACGGCTAGGGCCAGCTCAGGACTTGTATATACGCCTCTGATCTTACGCTGGTGGGGTATATGGTTACAATTGCCGTTATTCTCTTCCGCGCACTTCACGCACAGGGGAAACATGAGCTTGTGGTCGATAACGACGGGTAAGATCGGCATCCATAAATTGCGTGGGGGAGTACGTCTACGAAAGAGAGCCCAAAGTAACGATCATTCAAATTTCTTGAAAATTCATTGATGGAGGGCAGGTTAGGTCCCACCAGTTTCTCAGGAGCGCCCACGGGGTACGGATTGTTCTTCATCACGTATGGGTATAAAGAACAGAAATCGTAGTAATGGAGTTCACACCCTCCGTAGGTGGAAAGTATAGCCTGAATGGATTTGTACGTCCTCCAAACAAGCTATCACCACATTTGAGAGGATCCAGCACCATTGAACGCTTGATCGTGTTTATTTCCTCACGGTACACCTCGTCTGTCTCCATCCGTGCATCATATTCATGCTCCCACAAGACTTTGTGAGTGAACTGGGACCTATAAGTTGATCGCGGGTGCGGGTCCACGCAAGACAGTCGGCAGGAGATCTACCGTGGATATCTCCGGCGATTCCGCACTCAGGACGGGGGCATCCATGCCACCAGCATCCGTTAAAGGAGTACACAGTCTTCACACCAGTGACACGGTTTTCACTTAACCCATCAACCCAAAAAACACGACCATTAATCTTAATGGGTACTTCACCCGTGTTGCGGGCGTGCTTTATGTATACACCTGTCTGTTGCTGTAGGTGTATGAGCCAGTAAATAGCCTTGTGGCCGTAACTGCGGGGGTTGTTTCGGTGAATAATGGCTAAGGTGGCTTTAGGCATGAAGTTATTTTGAACACCGTAAAACATAATGACGCGATGGTGGTTGCGACTTGCAGCGGATCGCATTTGAAACGGCCTATGTACATCCTTCTAAAGGCCTGGAAACATACTCTAAGCACGCACATCATTCACGCAATAACGCTCACATTCATCAGCTATATTATAAGGATTACGTTCATTAAAACTGTTGTAGTATCGATCAAAGTCTTCACGTTCATCTACACTCATACAATCATAGTTAAAATAATGTTTGGGTGGTGGTGGGCCTACGTAGTTTAAAGTCTCGCTAGTGAGGAAAGTGTAAGGGAAATATCCTTTGAAACTTCAGCTGCTACCCCATCACCTTGGGTAGCTTTGCTAATTTACAAGGTGTGAATAATAAAGTGTCTTTAAATTGTACATTACCTCTTATTTGCATCTGTATTAATTTGTTGCCTCTTTTCAATGGATCACCTGTAAATATCTCAGAGGATTCGTGCTCAAGCAACTCCTTATAAAGGAACTGCGTGTCAAACTTTGCCCGTTATGGGCGAGAATATACACAGTCATTTTTTTAACTTGTCGGCTAACTTGACAATATAGGACACAAATAGTTTCACAGGACTATCGTGGACATTCGTTTTAAAAACGTTTGTCCGTTTACCGCATTTGGGGCACTCGTCACACATTCGATCCCATACACTCATCGCAGATAGTCTGGCTCACAAGTAAATGTGGAATTACCTCTTTGGTTTCAGCATTCGTATATGTTTCTATATCGTAGTATACAGTTATACAGGGTTTGTTTTTAGGCTTGGCGTCTTTCATATAACATACATGCTTTACTCCATCCGCCTTATATTCCTCCTGGCATGTAGGACAGTGAATTTCGTCACATTGTGCTTAAATTTTCCCCAATTATCCATTGTGTGAAACATACCACATTCACAGATTCTCATTTTCCTGCACGTGCCAATTGATTTATGGAGATCAAAACAGCTATTATTGAAAAATGTGCGTCTACACACATTACAATCCTCTTCTCAGCTTCAACTACACGGCTTTCACATTTGGAGCTTTTACACTGTTCACATACCATGTGACATTCTTTACAATGTTTCACTATATCATCCGCAAACTCGAGGCACCCCTTACACAAATCATGATGCGTCCATATTTTCGACTTTTATCATAACTCGCGTAAAGGCCCTTATATTACGGATGGGGAGATACGTTGTCCCTGACAGACCTAAAATAAGTAGGGGCCTTGTACGATCTCTCACACAGCTTTTAAAAACATACACAGTCCTACGATGATCATCCAGTCCAAATACAACTATACGAACATTCATTTCCTGTTCTACCCTCAGCTCTTCAGGACCCATATTACAGTCAAATTCAAGTTCACAGTCTACAGCTAGTTTACGGGCACGCTCCACGACCGTAGGCAACCAATTTTTTGGCCGTGTATTTTGTACAGTAAACATACGTGCTAAGACTACTGCTATAAAGCCGCAACCACGATCGACGTTTATATGCCGTCTAAAATAGCTGAGAATTGAGTTAAGAGTATAAGGTGGCACTATGACCCGCAACACGGAATACACGGTCAATATTTACCGTGAAGTTGTCCATATTGAAGGCTATACTACTTTGGGCGGCTTGCATTATACGTCCTAATATATATTCTACATCTCAGCCGCCAAACGTCTAAATGGCACTACTACCCAATAATCATCTACATCACCGTCATCTGACCCGAATCCGAAGGACAGACTCGTCCTGACTTCACGCTCGTCGCGGTTCTGAAGAGCAAACTCTACAATACGCTGTACAACCCGGCGTAGCCCGCGCTCAATTCCATTGCTATACATGGCTCTAGGGTCGACCCTGACTCTATACCGATTTCTAGTCAAGGCTGGGGTGGGGGCTGCGGAGCGCACCAACTCAAACGTTATATCATCCTCAACAGAACGAGTCACCGCTGTGGAGGATGAACAAGAGTTTATATTGGATGATGTGGGATTGGTTGCGTAAGACGTTGAGGGTTGGGGATCTATTATTGCAGACTCAACAGAACGGGGGACAGCTGTGGAGGATGGACAAGGGGCTATATCGGCCAAAGATGCTGATGTGGGGTTGGCAGCGTAAGACGTTGAGGGCCTGGAGTCTATTATTGTAGACTCAACAGAACGGGGGGCAACTGTGGCGGATGAATAAGGGGATATATTGGCGGAAGGTGCTGCTGGGGGGCTTGTTGCGTAAGACGTTGAGGGTTGGGGCTCTATTACTGGTGGTTGGCTAACAACAGGCGCGTATTTCGGTCGCTTTATACCTGACGTGGGGTTCTCTTCATCATACCTCCGCTTTGAACGTGCTACCGGTATCGCTGGTGAGGGTTCGTCGGCAGGGGAGGATTCTGTGATCACAACTACACTGTCGTCGGGGTCATCCGTAATGTCGATGATGGGGTTGTACCTCATCGTCATTCACGTTCTGTGGGAGAAGAAAACAAAATATAAGGAACAGCACTCAAAATTTGTAATATTTTGTAAATGATCCACTTAGGAGTGTGACGTGTTAGAAATGGACTCTGTAGAAAAATTCAGATTCACGAGCCCATCCACATGTATTATATCTGGACCTACAGGATGTGGTAAAACTGTGTTTATGCTTAAAATCATTAAAGAAAAGGGAGAGATGTTCTCGAAATTTGTGCATAAAGTTATATGGTGCTATTCGACGTATCAATCAGTGTTCAACGAGTACCAAGATGATATTTTGTTCCACAAAGGTGTATATGACGTTAATTCGTTAAAGGGAAATGAACATACAGTCATTGTAATTGACGATCTCATGTTGGAGATGGATAAAACGTTTGCCGAGACATTTACAGTGTTCTCCCACCATCTTAACATAAGCGTGTTCTTCATCAATCAGAATCTATTTTTCAAAAATAGATACATGCGCGATGTGTCGTTAAATACACAATGTCTAGTCTTTTTCGCGCAACGTAGAGATGTATCACAAATTGGGGTATTAGCCAATCAAATGTTTCCGAATCAGCGTAAGAAATATATTTCCAAACGAGCCTGAAACGGTGTATATTCCATAATGACAGAGGCTAAAGAAATACCGTGAATTAATAAAAATCTATCATCGACTGCCCCGGGCAATGCAGCAGATGTTTATTAAAAATATCGACTCCGACTTTTTAAAATGCATCTGTGAAATCTGTCTTAACGTTATAAATTGCAATGTATCAATGAAACCATCTCAGAAGGCTCGCCTACGCCGTTACAAGAACATAATACGTGCACTCGCTCGTAAAAGTCAAACTGTAGCGAAGAAAAAACGAATTATTGTACAAACAGGAGGGTCATTTCTCCCCATCTTATTTTCAGTTTTGGGTCCTTTACTGACTAGATTAATATAATGAAGAAAGTGGTAGTGATTCCACACGAGGTGTACGCTTCACTGCAAAGGAATCCAGACACGGATCTAGATCCCCGTAAAAGCAGACTTAAAAGAATGGAAAGCGAATTGCTAGCCCTATTAAACAGTGAAAAAACACCTGATGAGAAAAGAATCTTATACCAAGAAGCTCTGCAGAAATTTCTTCACGAGTACGAAAATTATAAGAACCCGACAGAGATTCCTGTGGTTATTAGGCACAGCACGGGGACGATGGACATGGCGACATAGGACTGTACCCGACGATACAGCTGACCAACCAAATTAAGGGATCAGCCACACAACATATCGAGCATGTATTAAAAAGCACCCTCCCACATACATTGAGGAATAAAGGTTTAAGTCTTTATAATCTATTGCATGAGGACCCAGCCATACAATGGACCGATACAGGCGAGATCATTGTGGGAGGAGTAAAGGTACAGGGGTTGAATATCGTAGACATCCATGATCTGGTGAGAAGTGGGATAGGCCCTCACCATCAGGATGGAAGCATATTAAAGCAAGACTACACCAAATAAATGTCCCTAAAACGTTGATAGGAAATCTGAACAGGTTAAAAGACTTGGAACATGCGACGCATGTGGCACAATTGAAGACGCCATCATCCCCGGCGGTAACACCTTTGAAGAGGATAAACAACGGTCAACCCTACCCACGTGCCTCTAAAATATGCAAATGGCTAACGTCTTAAGTAAACGCTATTATGACGTTTCTAACCCAGCCTCCTACGGAGGCGTAAATAGACTGTACAGAAGTGTTTACGGAGTGGAAAAAAAGATGTTGAAAGATTTTTGCGGGAGCAGGACGCTTATACGCTTCATAAGCTTGTGAGAAAAAGGTTTAAAACAGCTAAGACAACGGCTGCCTCGATTGATTCTATTTGGCAAGCAGATTTAACAGAGATGCAAAGATATTCTGTGTATAACGATGGTTACCGTTACATTGTATTCATAATGGATGTATTCTCTAGATATCTGTGGTTAATTCCTCTGAAAAATAAATCACCTGAAACAGTTGCTAAAGCCGCCAAAACGCTAATGTTAAAATAAAACAGGGTTCCTGTCTATTTTTGTACGGATATGGGGAAAGAATTTATAGGCTGTGCTTTTCAGAACATGTTGACAGATTTTAATATCAGCTATTACACAACCAATTTTATACATAAGGCTTCTTTAGCTGAAAGAGTTGAACGTACCATAAAGGAACGCATGCACCGCTATTTTACACATAAAAACAGATTTCTAGACATTCTGGAATCATTGGCATCATCCTACAACCGCTCACACCATCGCACGATTGGGACAACACCTAACGAAGTTTTAGAAAGAGGTACGCTCCCGAGAAGAGATGGATCACGAACACCACCATACTCTGCGCGTTTCAAAATCAATCATTATGTAAGGCTGTCGCGTTCGGGAAATAAATTCTCAAAGGGATTTGAGCAAGGATGGACACGTGAGATTTTTAAAGTTAGGGGTATGAGACCTAAAGGTGAGATAACGATGTATTACGTTGAAGATTTGAATGGGGAAGAAATCTCAGGAGGCTTTTACCGCGAGGAGTTGCAGAAAGTGGCATTTAATTTAAGAAAAAATGTGTTTAAAATTGAGAAAATTTTAGGAAGCAAAGGTACAGGAAAGAGAAAAGTACCTGGTGAAATGGCTAGGATACCCAGAATGCTTCAACACCTATATAAAAGCTGATGCAATAATGAAGCTTAAATAGTATGCAACATGGCTCCTAACCATTTCTACGTCATACTCCCGTCCTCCTCGTCCCTGTCTGTACACCCTAACAACACACTAGCCAACTTTGTAACAGAACTCCACCGGCTCATTGAATTGGGTCGTGATTCGTATGAGGTGAGGATATGCGAAATTCAGCTGGACACCCTCTTTTTAAATATTTAATATAAAGAATCCGTTTTTACGATTCTTAGAGACACTGACGAGTGTGAAAAACTGGGGTAGCTGTGGATGAAACTATACGTATCGCCCGGACTAAGGTTGCACGGTATTACAGTACAGAAGTAAGACTAGGACCGGGTCGTTATGGTTCGGTCGAGGATGTTGTGAGAGACTTAAACGTAAGTTTAAGAAACTCAAACCTTACGAATGATTTAGTATACGAAATTGTAAACAAAGGAAACCCTGCACATACACTAATCCTAAAATCAAAGACTAACACGTATTAAAGACCGAAGAGTGTTCAAAATTATAACCAATGGACGATATACCGCAGCCTTCCAAAGAGAGACATTTCACGAGGCACAGCATGACTTGTCCAGATTAATGTATCAATTGAAGATGAAGAAATTGGCTAAAAGCTCTGTCCCAAGACATATGCTATATTTACAGTAATATAGTGGAGCACCAGTTTGTTGGGGATTCCCATGCACGCCTGCTGCGCATTGCTCACATCCCCAACCATAGAGGAAGGAGTCTGAGTATTACATATGACACCCCATTATGTGACCGTCGCAACTAATCTAATAACCAATATCTCAATATATATAAGAACGAATGAGGGTAAAAATTTCCCATTCGGCGACGGGAGCTTAACAGTGAAGCTACACTTTCGACGCACTAAGTTATAATGGACAGAAAGCCTTTCACCGTCTATCGAGGGGTGAGATACCAGCGTGGTAGTGGACTTGGGGTCCATTTTTTCATCCATACTACGTGCGGTTGTTCCTTTGTTGATGAGGGGTGCCAGATACCTCGGAAGAAAAGCGCTACAATCAGGTCTTAACACTGCAGAAGACATATTGGTTGGGGCTAAATCTAAAGAAGCTCTAAAAAAACATTTAAAGCGTACACGGGACGAAATCATCAAATATGCAAAGAAAAAAATGCCTGGTGGCGGGAAGAAGAAGAGGGTTGTCCGGAAGGGGTCACATGGTATTAAACGTAAAAGGATATCAAAAAAGAAGTGCTGTAAGTGAATGAAACCTATGGTTGACCACTTTTTTGACTGATATAAGCTAAGGACATTGATCTCATGAATCATACTTTGTTTACTACTTGTCGAGAGAGGAGGCACTGTTTCTAACGTCATGGCACGCTTCAGCCACCCGTGTAGTTCACAATGCTGTAAATCGGAGCTATCCCTCTTTGAGATGCCTCCAACTCAAGTTTCTATTGAACAGAGTGACTTTATTATAATTAACCCTTTAAATACAATTTGTTCCCCGAGTGCTCCTATAGAATTCGTGATACCCAGCTCAGGCCCTTACTTTTTTGATCCAAGCTGTGTGTGCACATGTACGCTAAGCTACGTATAGCCCATTCTGATGGAACGAACTGCGATGACAAATATGCTGTATACCCTGAAACAAACTTTCTGCACTCCATATTCAACCAGTGTGACGTATATTTAAATCAGGCCAACATATCGTCAGACACGGGATACTATCATCTACGAGCCTATCTTGAAAATGTCCAACTTTTCCAAAGAAGCGAAGGCTACCTTTTTAAGTGCCGAGGGATATTATCAATCTAAAGACGAAAGTAGTATAAAGGACAAATTTAAAAATTCTAAAAAGAAGATATACGAGTGTTTTGGACGTCTGCACACAGATTTCACTTTCCAAGAGAAGTTGCTTGTCAACGGGGTGGATATGAAAATAAAGCTCACCCGCACGAGTCCTGAGATCTGCTTAAATCTGGATGCTGACCAAGAAGAGGGAGCAAAACCCGTTGTGGTTCACATTATGGAGACATACCTCCGCATACGGTGAGTGAAATTAAGTTCACCAAAACAACTAGAAATTGAGAAAAATTTACTAAACGGTACAGTGAAGTACCCTATTAACAGAGTACAAATCAAACTATATACGGTGCCTGCAGGGTTGGCGTCGAAGCAGATAGAAAACATCGCCCTGGGAAATCTTCCTAAAAGGATATTAATCGGAATGCAGGACCATGCTTCGGTGAATGGAAAATATAAAAAGGAGTGCCTTTAAATTCGAGAATTCGGACTTAAAAATATAACTATACGTTAATGGCATTGCTTTGGGTGGAACATTGGATACGGACTATTCATCAGACGCTGTGTTACCTCTGCGCGAGAGCCTATACTAATCTGATCTGACCCATATTGTACGTGATTGTGATGAGCTCGGTAATGGGGTAACGCAGAAAGAATTCATTGATCAATTTAACCTTTATCCGTTTGACATTACACCTGACTTATCTGCTAGCGTAAATACGCATTTAAGCCCACAACAGAGCGGAAACATCTCAGTGAGGTTGGAATTCACCAAGCCTATAGACGCGCCTATTAGTGTACTAGTATATCTCGAGTCGCAAGCCCTAATAGAAGATAGATAGATTTAGGAGCGTTATCACTGACTTTTAAAATGGATGCTAATACACTTCAGAGAGTAATGACTAGTGAAGGAGTCACACTTCCAAATTTATCGGTGTGTTTGCGATGAAACATTGAGTTTGCCAAGTACGCGAGAATGCGGTAGTCTTATTGTGAACACATGTCATCGGTAATGAAGGGATTCATTGGTTTGCAATCTATTTTAAAAATAGGGACCGCATGTACTATTTTGATTCACTCGGGACTCAACCCTGGAGTGACCCTGTTATTGTAAAATTTCTCGCTCAGTTACATATTCCCGAAGTTGTATGGAACCCGTTTCGAATACAAGAATATTTTAGTAATACTTGTGGAATGTACTGCATTTCATTTCTCATGCATATGTCACGTGGTAAAGAATTTATAAATTTTTAAAATTTATTCGACCCGTGTCACACTCAACGAAACGATGAAATGGTATGCAGACAGATAAAAAGCCATTTTCCAATTGTGCGTACTCGTTGTATAGTATAATGTTTTTGTTCGTGTGTATATTTGTAACGTTAGTTTGAATATTCTGTAGTTTAAGATGGTTATTGTACTGATTTCTTTCATTTAATAAATTGATGAAAATATATTGTCTTCTTTCCCCCCAAAAAAGATCGAAAAACACTTACATTATTTCGATGTGACATTCATTGTGCTGACTGTTCGGTATATCCTCCATATTCAGGTTCATGACACGAGGTTCTTCAAAAGATTGTATAACACGTGTAAAATCCTCATCTGACCTTAAAAGAGAAAGAATAATGTTCATATTGAATCTTTTTTAATAAAAAACATATACAGAGTATACATATTGTAAGACACCCCATTATGTGAAGATATCTTTGGTTCGCTCAGAGAAGCTCATTTAAGAGGTAATTCCGAGTAACATTTATAAAAAACATGCAAAAGATTGCCATAAAAAATTGCGATTTTAGCATAATGGCGAGTATCTAAATGAACTATTTGACGAGATACTACATCCCTCCATATATATGAAATCTTTCTGACTGCGAATAAAAAATAAAAATACAATTATAGACACTTAATTTCTATGGTAGTCCCTTGCGTCGGATCGTAAGGAGCGTCATTGCAAATATCATCAACGGTTTGCGTTGGAAATAATCCATCACGGTCAATCGCGTTAAAAAGATTAATTGCAGTCAATGCTGCAGTGTCACCTTGATACAAATCCGGAAAAGTGTAAAGTTCGTGATCCATGGCGGAGGGAATGTTTATTCACGCGAAAATAACTACTGTTACCCCCAACTGAAAAATATTTCCTTTTATGTGCACAATCACTAAGCTCCGCCCCAAAATATCAAGAGCAGATGTTCGTAACGATTGGTTGTCAGTGTAACTGGGTGGAGCTATGATAAGTTTGTGTACCAATCGTAAACCGATATAACGGGTCCATGCTTTGGACGATTAATGGCATATTTATATTCTCCATAGATTTAATGCTCGTATTACCCCTTGCATTCTCCGTCACGACAATATTTGTATCTATACTCGGTTTTCTCCAATCCACCCCTTTATGCAATATCCATCGCAACAACCATCTCTATAAAAGATTTCCAGAATGTGCGTTATTATTTTTTGCGACCCTAATAGTTGAGGAAATATATTCGTTATAGGAATATATTCAACAGAGTGGCTCAGCTCAGTATCGCAGGAAGCAAAATTAGCGCCGCTACTCTTCATTACTCTGACATTGACAGCACAGTAATATCCTGACATAAATATCAAATCTAGATTGTCTTTGTGCATTACCATGTTTTGCGCCCATATTATTCTCGGATTTTTCTCAAATCTAGATTGTCTTTGTGCATTACCATGTTTTGCCCCCATATTATCCTCAGATTTTCCCAAGATTGCTGTATTATTTCCGCAGATTTATTGCTCGTATTACCCCTTGCTATCTCTACCACGTCAATATTTGCGACAATACTTGGTTTTCCCCACCCACCCCTTTATGCAATATTGTTCACAACAATATTTTATTATTTTGCGCCCATACTAAATTGAGTTTCAATTTTCGGTTCGAACCCACGATCTCATCTCTTTTTGCAGACGTTTATACAGAAAACAATTACATTATTCTAAGAGTAATTGTTATTGCTAATTTAAATATATAGTTTAGTAGATGTATGTTTGGATCACACACGTATAAGCTCCTGTAATATTAGCCTGCTTAATCGGGAGTCGAACCCACGATCTCCTCTGTTTCTGCAGACGTTTATACAGAAAACAAGTAATTACATCATTGAAAACATTAACTAGGAATCGTGAGAGATATGCGCCTGAGTAATCGGGAGTCGAACCCACGATCTCTTGGAAAGAATTTTAAATTTAGCTTTACGTTTAGTAGCAAAAGTAATTTTATTCAATTGTTAGTACTTCCAGAGTACATGTGTATTAATTTTGAAAAAACTTTAAGTTAATTTCTGATAATTATGATTTTGACTGTTTTAAATCAATAACAGATACATTAATTTTGAATATGACACCATACAAATTACGTGTAAATAAAAATAACGGAGTTGATAAAATATTAAACATTTTTTTTTTGTATAAAAGGAAGGACAATCGTATGAAGCGAAAGGAGACTGATGTCTTTCAGAGAAAAAGTTTTTGACCCAAATTTCTTCTCGCCAGTTTGCGGTTTTAAAGAGCCTCGGGCTGGACCTTTCGCTGGATCTTCTCATTTACCTGGCTCCGTTCACTCTTAAAAGGACAAGAGTTAATATTGGGATTCGTTTAAGTAACTGAAAGTAAATAGAACGGCGTTTAAATAATTAGTTTCTTATATTGTTAATATTGGTTTTAATAATTGATTCTCTTAAAAGGAGAAAATTCATTTGCTTTATTAATATACTTTTGTCATTTTTCTGATTTTCATTCACATAATATATACAGAGGTTGTGTGTGGTGTGTGTGTAGATTTGAGAATATGTTAATGGAACGATTTCTTTTGCTAAGCCAATTGTTTAGTGAATTTTTTAATGTTAATATTGTTTTAATAATTAATTCACTTTAAGGTGAAAATCCGTTTATATATATATACACACACACACACAGGGTGTCCCATAAGTCCGGCATCATAGGAAAAATAATAAAAGGCAAAACAAAAGCTTTTATTTACAGAACGTGCTCAATATGTCCACCATTGTTTTCAATACACAAATTCAGACGTGATACCCAGTCAGCAAGCACACGGTGAATGATGTCAGAAGTAATGGTGTTACATGCCCCAATAATGCGCTGCCGCAAATGTTCAACACTCCTAATTTTCTCTGCGTATACCAGCGCTTTCAAGTAGCCCCGGAGATAAAAATCTAGTGGCGTGAGATCCGGGCTTTTAGCTTGGCATTCCACAGGCCCTCGACGTCCTATCCAATGACCAGGGAATTGTTGGTACAGGTATTCCCTTACTTGGGTGCTGTAATGTGCAGGAGCGCCGTCTTACTGGAACCATGTTGGGAAATTTCCTTCGTCGTTCAAGACACTGGGAAATGCTTCTTCCTTGAGCATACGTAGGTAGGTGCCTCCAGTGACATGTTCATCGAAAGAGAGGGGGCCTATGATGCGATCCTTCCAAATGCCACACCATACCATCACCTTAGATGCACCTTGTTCCTTTGAAGAGGTATACCAGTGAGGGTTGTTTTGAGACCAGTAGCGGGTGTTCTGTCGATTTACCTCACTATTTCCATAAAAAACAGCCTCGTCACTGAACAGAATGGTGGACGGGAAATTGGCATCCGGAGCATATTGTTCCGTAGCCCATTCACAAAATTCCATTCGCTGGTCGGGATCATCTTCGCTTAATTTCTGTAAGACCTGAAGTTTATATGGATGCCATTTGTGAGCCTGAAGAATGCGATGGATGCTACTTTTCGACACCTGTCTCGGCGGACAATCGCCGAAGAGACTTATTGGGACTTCTGTTAAAATGAGCCAGGATAGCAGTCGCTGTATTATCGTCAGTGGACCTCCTTGAAGGTCCACTGCGTGGTTTATCTTCTATGGATCCTGTTTCCTTAAACTTTGCAGCAAGTCTGCTAACACAATTCTGTGTTATTGGCTCGCGGTCTGGATGCAGTCTGTTAAATTCAGCAGCGGCCTCTCTTTGACTCCGATTCCCTATGAGTAGAATTATCTGGATTCGTTCTTCCTTGCTCACAGACATTATGGAGTGTAGAAAGAGAAAAATATGAATTATGGTTTGTAGAAATAGAAAAATATGAATTTTTCCTATGATGCCGGACTTATGGGACACCCTGTATAAGGAATGACAAAATTAAATAGACAGTTAATATGATTATATATATATAAGGTAAGGAGAAAGTTGTTCAATTGTGTGTGTGTATTTCGTCTGAACTATTATTTTGACGATTGTACGTTCCGTATTATATCTTTTGTGCAGTAGAAGGCAAATTTTATTTATTTACAATAATTAATAAACATATTGAATTTTTTATTGTCAATTTCGGTTTTCGTTTAAAAGAGAGTGTGTATGCTTTGTTAACGAATTAAAATAAATGGTGGTATGTAGTAACACCCTAATAATGTATACCTGTACCAGTGTTGCCATTTCTACAGATTTATCTGTGCATCTACAGATTTTATGCTTTGTTTCAGATTTTCAGATTTTTCCCCCAAAATGGGCGAAATCTACAGATTTCTAAAATTTATGATTTTTTTTATGCTTTTCAGATTTTCCTTCAAAATGGGAAAAATTTGCCGATTTCTAAGATTGGGGTTTTTTTTTACTAACCACCACGGACTACACTGGATATTACAGTAATATTACTGAGTTTCTCCATGAGAACCAACAAATTATTTTCGTGCGCCACCTGTCAGTAGAGCAGAGCTTTCCAAACTTTTCACGTTGGCGACACTAATTTTTGTTATCAAATATCAGATTTTTCGGTAGGTGGTTTATCTTGCAGCCGATTTTGATACAAAAATCAAAATTTTCAAAATACAAAAAAATTGAAAATAATTAACTAAATTTGGCGACACACCTGGGAGGTATTGGCGACACAGTTTGGAAAGCTCTGCAGTAGAGAGTGGCAACATACTGTAACATAAACACGCCACACTCAGCTGACTGTGCGTCGGTTCATACTAAGTCATCAGCAAAACACTGCTAAAGAAAGCAAAGGGTGGAATCTACAGTACAGATAAATAGCCCTGTTGTTGTTAATGATAATGTTCATTGCATAATTCCAGTACAGCACAAAATTATGTATTTTATTGAATTCCTTTTTCCATTTTGTATATATGCATCCTTATTTTGTTGCTGTATACTCGTTCTTTCTATTTGCTGCTTTTTGTCTAGATCATTCTTAAACTGGCCTATAGACGTAGCTTGAATAGTATTCTGGTTTAAAATATTCAGTTTATCTACCTTTCATTCACTAAATTTTGTTTAATTGACCATTTTTGTATTTCTGTTTGGAATTATGAATATTATTGTTACAAAAATAAACTTTAAAATCAAATGGTAGTTTACAGATTTTGTCTACAGATATTTTTATTGAAACTACAGATTTGTACAGACATTTTGACACCAATCTTCAGATTTTCATTATTTTTGGATGGCAACGCTGAGGTCCTGTACAATTAAAATAAAAAATGGTATCTGGCAACTCAACCTTCCTCTTTGTAAGACCCGCTTGGCTTCGGAGCTGGCAGTTTCATGATGACAGCTGTTGAATAAAGATCTCTCCTTCCTTCCTTCTTAGGTTAAGACTTAGCTTAGTTTCTCTTTCGGGGGTTAGGACGCCCCACCTTGTTCCCCAAAGCCCTCCTCCGTCTATCCTTTCTCTTTCTCTCTTAGGTTAAGGCAACCCATTTGGGGGGAGGTCATCCTTCCTTCTCCCCCCGAAGACCCCTTCCCCTCAACCTCCCCTCTCCGCCTTGTCTCCTAAGCCAACTGGCTGATTAGGGGCCTATAAGACAACGGCCACTCGGCTGAAGTCTTAGTGTGCACTTGGCTCCTGCCAAGTGAACACCTCTCTTGCTTGGTCTCCTTCTCCTGTCTTTCTCTTGGGGGATAACGCCGCCCCCAAGTTTCATGACCCTTGTTGCACCTGCACCATCCCCCACCCCCTTCATTGCATACCCCACCCCCTTTGCAACCCCACCCCCTTTTGCAACATTGATCATTATCTCTTGCAACATTCCTACACTCTCCCATTTTGTGGCTATAGTACTTCCCCCATAGAACTGTGAGATATTGAAAAACTCATGATCTTCATTTGCCCCACAAACACCTTTAAATGGGAGATCCAAAAATGGGTGCACACACATTTCTACATTACTGTACAGTTTTTACAGCCACACCTACACTTTTCCTCCTAAGTATATATATTGAAATGTATATGGTTGTAAATTATGACTTGGTCCGCAGTTGATATGGACCGTGACTTATTTTTGGTTGGCAAGGTACTGGGATTGATGGATATCGTAATGAAATTGACTGGATTCTTTGGATTTAATATATTTCCATGTCGGTTATAAATAGATATAGAGTGTAACATATTTGTGGATAGTAGTCTATTATGACTTGATCCTCTGGATCCAGAGATTCTATCTCTAGTTTTAAATTGATAATTATTTAATTTTTTAAAAATTGGTTGTTGCCAATGTACAGGCAGTTTTTACATAGTTGAGCCGCCTCGATGGGCTGA
The DNA here is from genome assembly GCA_023014485.1 of Bathynomus jamesi. Lineage (NCBI taxonomy): Eukaryota > Metazoa > Arthropoda > Malacostraca > Isopoda > Cirolanidae > Bathynomus > Bathynomus jamesi. The sequence continues at coordinate 8,394 of JAJOZX010008975.1, read as the reverse complement.
AGTGGTCCCTAGTGTGCCCACTATAAAAATTTATGTTCTTTGTGGTTCGGAACCCACGTAAAATTGAAGGTCCCCTCCGCCACCACGGAGGACATGCTCAATACACAATTACGAACACAGTTAGGTAGACCAGCCATGAGTGGATCCTAGGGTCTTTGTTGGTCTGAAACATAACATTACATTATAACATATATTGTATATATAATATATATATATATATATATATATATTTGTATATATATACATATATACACACATGTATGTATATATATATAATATATATATATATATATATATATATATATATATATTATGTACACACATATATATATATTATATATATGTGTGTGTACATATATACACACATATAGGTATATATATATATGTATATATATATATATGTATAAATATATATATATATATGTGTGTGTGTATATATATGTATATATATACAATATATGTATATATATATATATTATGTATATACATATGGTTGTATATATATGTATGTGTATATATATATATATATAATGTATATATATATATATATATATGTGTATATATATATATATATATATATCTATATATATATATGTATGTATATATATATATATATCTATGTATATATATATATATATATATGAATAGAAACGACATAAGTATTAAGGAACGTTTCTGCACACGAGGAGGAGAGAACGAATAAATGAAAAATGAGGCGAACCGCCCGGGAATCGAACCCAGGGCCTTCCAATTGCATAATGGTAGCGCGTCCAACCGGCAATTGGAAGGCCCTGGGTTCGATTTATTCGTTATCTCTCCTCGTGTGCAGAAACGTTCCTTAATACTTATGTCGTTTCTATTCATTTATATACTGCGTGGTCATTGCAGTTATAT